>LUGF01027908.1:161927-190940 GCA_001625245.1 Calycopis cecrops | reverse complement strand
AAAAAACTTTCAGCTATTATTAAATGAACAAAATCAGTGATAGGCTCTTGGTCTATTACGGCATACGTCGAAGGGCGTTGTTAGGTGCAAGCACCGAAGAAAAACCGCTAGCCTGCTGTATCAATTACGAGCGCCGCTCGGGTGCCCCCGATTATTACCGATCACATGATTCCCAGCCATCGGCAGATTACGTGGAGACTTAACACGCGACGGTTAATCTGATAAAGGCTTTGTTTTGCTATCTCCGTGCCGTAATGATATGCTGGCTCTTCTTCTAAGTGTTGCGTGTTTTGCATGCTTCCAAGTGAGAGTCTGTTTTTAATTACGTATCTGAAATCTTTAGTTTCTTGTTATTATTAAAAGTTAAGAAGTGTTGGCGTAAATGATTATATTTGACTTAAAAGCTCGTGACAAATATAGGTACAGACTATAAGGCCAGTTGTGACGAGCGATGATTTTATCTCTTCACTCTTCCGTCACCTATCTTGCAAACGATAATAATGCGTCAGATAGACAAAAAATACATCTTTATAGAACTTTAATTTTGGTTTACTTTAAGATCAGAGTAGATAGTATCTAACAGCTTTAAACTTAACATTATTTATTTCCTAAAACCGGCAGGAAGCTCTCACTTCTCAGAGTTTGGTAACAGCACCAGGCTGAGTACAAGAGCCTATGGTAGAGTTTTCATATTAGATACGTTGAATCACGCAAAACATGGATTTCCAAAATTCATATCGAAAATGAACTATATATTTGACAATCAAATGCTGTGAGATAGAACCGGTACGACCGGGGAAGTATCTCTCGCTCACATGATACCGACGCAAAGCTACGCTGTTTAGTGCCTTTTGTGAATATCCTATTTGTGAGGAGAGAAGGAAGGCTCAACACCGCTTTATGCGCTTCAATTCAATCATCGAAAGGCTATGAATCCGTTTACCCCCATATACTACAAAAACGTGCAGAGAAGCGTAGGAAGATCTTATCCACTAGCCTGGAGCTCTAATAGTAACGTGGGAATCATCGCCGATATGCAATCAGGAACGAAGGGTGTACGATTACGCTCACTGGTTGTACGCCTTCATTTTATGATCCCTAAAAAACCGCATCATGCTAATGATACAGCGGGGCATATTGTAAAAACATTAATTACGGTGGTGTGCGTAAAAAGTAGCAACGAAGCAACAATATCTACGAACTTGAAGTTAAATAATTTTTTTATTGTATAAGGGTGCAAATGAGAAATTGGAGCTATTTTCATGACTACGGACACCCACAAACATCCGCGTAGAAGTTATACAGATGCGTTGTCCTCCTTCCTCCTCCTCCCTCCACGGGGCTTCGGCTACCTACACACGCGAAAGTACAGATGTTATTAATATATAAAATTATACGTATTTAACTATAGTACACAGTAAATAACAATTATGCCCAATTTCAAAGTTTTATTGCAAATAAAAAGGGGATTCAAATGTCTGTATGTATTACTTAAATTAAAGTTACATGACCTCTATTTCTATATCGGCAATTTAGTTTTTACTTCAACATATAAGTTAATCGAAGCTTAATAATAATAAGCTAATCTCTTATATTATATTATACTTGCTGCGCCCCTCGGTTTCACCCGCGTAACTTTCGATCCCGTGGGAATATCGGGATGAAAAATAGATGTTGGCCGATTCTCAGACCTACTCAATATGCTCACAAAATTTCATGAGAATCGGTCAAGCCATTTCGGAGGAGTATGGCAACGAAAACTGTGACACGAGAATTTTATATATTAGATTAATACAATATAAGTAGTTTTCCAAGTTCATAACATAAAATACAATGTAACACACATCTTCCCGTAATGTGTTAATAAACAATTTCATCATTCAAATATGAACAAACAAAATGCCGTCGAAGCTAAAGCCCTGTAACTCTATTGACATATGCGCGCGCTTTACAAGAGAACTCCATTATTAAAGCTAATAGAGTCTGTATTTGTGTATGTTATTTCTGCCATGTTAAAAACTTGGAGAAATAGCCTAAGTAACTTGGAATACTGTTTGCGCAGTTATCTTTTTATATGCGTGTGTCGAGCACATATTTGAAGTACATCGTCGAGTTATGGCAGAATGCCATGTAAGCTTGTGCTTGTTACTTACTTTTTTTATTGTTGCATTCTTTTTTTAAACTGGGTCTGTAGGTAGAGAACTTTTTAATTTTTTAACGCTGTGACATAGGTACCTGTTCTTTTTTATTTTTATATTAACATACTAATGATGGCATTATCATGAATGTTGTTGTAGGTACTTTTAACCTCGAAAACTTTATCAATGGGTAGGTTAATATCTTAATAATGAGAGCAAATATTTCGTATCTAGACTCTTACAAGGCTTTGAGGTTGCCATTGACTTTATCATTATCACCCTTAATAACTTTAGGCCTTGTTTTGTTTTTAACTATTTTTTTTTAAGTATAAGGGGGCAAAAGTAGTCGGAGCCATTTTCAAGACTTCCGCCGCCCATAGACATCCGCATCGAGTTAATATGCGTTGCCCTCGTCCACGTCCCACCTCCACGGGCCACCGGCTACTTACACACAGCATGAAACTCAACAGCACCGCTGTCACTTTATGCCAGTGTCGTGTAAGCGAGAGATACCTCTCCGGTCGTGCCGGCCTAATTCGGCTGCAAATGCAGCATGGCACTACCTCTTCCTATAACAACAACTTTAAATTCAATTAAATTATCAATTATATCAAACGCAGTAAAAACCTAAAAATAGGCGGAATAGCGAATCAAACTCGATTTATTGTCGATACATATACAGAATCGAGTTAGTCATGAATATAATATCTACCCTACGTCAACGACCCAATCCAATTACGCCGCCTAATGAAAGATACACATTGGATTCCTGCTGCGTTTTTTTCAAATCGAATTGCTTTTTTTTCAGTCCAATTCACAAATCGTAGCATCAGCGTTTATAGATTTGCTTACGACATCAGATTGTTGGAGTTTTATTTTCATTTGATGGATCTATGATTTCTACAGAGCTTTTTAGCTTTTATTAGTTTATCTACTGTCACTGTTGTCAAATACGAGTGTTGTAAAAGAGTTAGAGGTAGTGCCACGCTGCATGCTTGCATGCAGCCGAATTGGGCCAGCACGACCGGGGAGGTACCTCTCGCTTACATGAGACCGGCGTGAAGTGACAGCTGTGCTGTCGCGTTTCGTGCGGTGTGTAAGTAGCCGGTGGCCCATGGAGGTGGGAGGAGAAAGGGGGGCAGCGCATCTGTATAGTCTTTATGCAGATGTCTATGGGCGTCGGTAGTCATGAAAATGGCTACAACTGCTCGTTTGCCCCCTTATACCATAAAAAAAAAGAGTCTTTACGGGTTGTCCAATGTCCATAGCGATATAATTTACTTCTGATATCTATGGGGTTGTCAATTCATCTGTCATTATCATCAACCTTTATCCGTTTACTGGTGAATGAAAGTTCATCATAATCAGCCAGACGAGGTCCACAGTTGGACATACGTCTTCCCCGGAGAACGTTTCAGGTCGCCATCACACTCTCCTTTCATCCAGCGGCTGCTTAGGACCTTGGTCTTCAGACCACCAGATAAAAAAAAATAATTTAATGGCTACAATAAAATTACTGTTCGGATTCTATGAAGCATTCGACCAGATAACAACCAAGTATCACAACCAATAACCGGAACTATTTTAAATGCCTTAAGAGGTTCAAAATCCGATACTGAGACTTACACCCATCACTACTTCGCTCCAACGTTGCCTAACCTCCATTTAAGCAGCTATTGAAACGTTTCATACCAACACAAAAAGCATTCCAACTGTTTGATTCAATTAAGTTTAGTAAGCACATTAGCACGTCGAAATGGAGATCTGTCTACACAATGGCTCTAATATCGGCAGGCCCGTTTAAATTAGATCCACTTTTATCTCAGAGATCCAGTGAACGCTTAATTGATGTATTGTTTTTTATAGCATAAACGGGCAAATCAAATGAGCAGTAGAGGTAATTTTCATGACTACCAACGCCCATAGACATCCGTATACAGGTTATACAGATATGTTTCCCTCCTTCCTCCTCCTCTCTCCATGGGCCAGCAGCTATTTACCGCACGAAACGTCACAGCACAGATGTGAGATGTGACAACTGTACTGTTCAATTTGCCCCGGTTTCGTGTGATCGCGAGATACCTACTTAGTCGTGCCGGCCCAACTCGGCTACATGTATGCATACAGCGTGGCACTACCGCTTACTAAACATTAGTAAAATGGGTATACCTATTGTATTTCTTTTCATGCATCTATGTTTGAGCCTCGCAAGCAGTGGATATAATATGATCGAAATGTTAAGTGTGAATGAAATGGTCGAAATCGAACGTTTTCTGAATGTACGTAAATCATGAGAAAATAAAATTAAAAAAAATAGATTGGCACAGACATTTGTGAATATCGTCCATTCATATCTATCTATACATATAATAAAACAGGAAAATCCGTGTGTATAATAAAATAAAATAAATACATCGAATGTATTTACGAAAAACTGATTGGGGGCGATGTTAAAATAGTACTAGAACACTTTTCAATGTTTTTAAAATTATTTTGTCTGTCTGTTTGTCCAGGCTAATCTCTAACACTACTAGACGGATTCAAATGAAACTTTTTGTGGTGCATCGTTACTAAACCTGGTCAACATCTAGAATACTTTTACAGCGGGAAAATAACTCATTCCTACGAGAAATTCATTAATTATACTTTACCCGAAGCAGAAAGAAACTTTCTGTGGTGTTATGATCTTATTGTGGTATAAAGCAACTAAGCCTACTTTTGACAGTGGGAAAATCACTCATTCCCACAGGAAATTTAGTCATTATACTTTATGGTCGGGTTTGATAGAACTACGCTACGCTAACGAAGTAGTGGGCACCAGGCAGTATATAAATATATATCAAGTCAGTCATATTAAGTAATTAATGAAAAATAGTTCAGTTCGGAAATAGGTCAAAAATTGCATAAAGATCCACCGACCTCAATATTCTTGGGCATTTGCTACACCACTCGATGTTGAGTGTTGGCGAGTTATGCTATTGAATAAAGTAGGCCTCATTCACGCACTAAGCGTGGAAATGAAAATTAAAAAAAACCTGATGCTGACTTGCAAATTTTATGATTCTCGGTGTTTTATTTTATCACATCCAACAGTAAACGAATATGATTTTACACATGAGCCCGCACTTTTAGTCGCTAAAGATTAAAATAATGAAGGCAAGATTTACAAGGCAAGTGACGCGGTATTTTTCATTTCTTTTTTTTTTCCTAGGTAGTTTAAGGTTTAAATGGGCGTTGCATTTGATGGCACTGCCGACGCCACGAACATGCGAACTGTTATGCAGACATGTTGTCCTCCTATCCCTCTACAAACCACTTGTTTTAAGTATTACAATAGAGCTGTTTCCCCGGTCACACCGTCCGAGGCTTTGCATTGAATTAATAGATCCAATGCACCGTACACACTAACGGCCGAGGAGTTATTAATTCACTGCTCAATCAACAGGTCCGGAGCATGGATCGATATAACAAACAGGGTCACAGGCGCGCGACCCGTCATGGTGTTCACGCGACAGTCCGTGTGGAGGGACCATTCAAACAATTCCAACAACTGGCTATAAAATGGAGCCCGCTTCTAAGTGCATTTAGCACTCGAGGAAATATACAAGGTTGATACAAGCGAGAGACATTAAATTAAACCACATATACTATAAATTCCTACAGTTAATCCGAAACTATTAAAATAAGTTTTCGACAAGTATACAAAAATACTTTTTTCAAACAAGTTAAATAGCGAAAAAACATAAATATGCTTTGTACCGCCTCGTACAGCGAACGGCAACCTCGTACGGGGTAAATGACCCCGGTGCAGCTCAGCTGCGATACAGCATGTACGAAGTGAGAAAAAACTTTGAAAAATTCCTGTGGCTAATTTATTGCTCCGATTGATCTGATTTTTGTTGTGTAGCCTGAAAATATTACACTAAATATGTGCTTTCATTTAATGCCTCTCGATTGTATCAACCTTGTATAGTGCACGCGGGCTGTGTAGTGTCAGTCGTAGCCCGTAAGCATTATCCTTATCCTTATCATCAGCTTTTGTCCACTGCTGGGCATAGGCATCTTTCAATGAACGCCAAGACGACCGATCTCTTGCTACCCTTTCCTCGGGATTACCTGGGGCAACCAACGTTTAGAATTTTCTCATTGCCTTCTTATAGGCATTTAACGAATGTTTCGATACATGTCCATCCTTTTCTTGGCATGTTAGATTACATTTTAAACATCACCATGATATCATATATGAAAATATTATATGATATCATATAATATAATAATATATGATATCATGGTCGATATAATTGGTGATGTTTAAAAAAATAATTTTTATAACTTTGAATATTGACATTATGAAAGTGGCCCGAGGACTTGAACTATGTGGGGTCTATGTCTAGAAGTGGACAAGGTCCGGCTGATGATGATGGTGAAATAGGCTATGTCAAACCCACAGTTCGTGACTTTTGTTTTACCTCAGAGAAAGTGAACTTTACATTAAATTAATTGAAGTTCACTTTCTTCGACAATTAACTTAAAGTTCAGTATTTCAATTTACCTATAACATAAGTTTCATATTAGCAATGCCTAATATGAAACCTCTTGACTTGACTGGAAACCTGTATTTATAAGGACAGTTACGAAATATTGTGTACATGTAGATTGTATTGTATTTATTGTTTAGCAATAAATGCGTTTAATATTTGCCAATTTAAGTTAAAAAAACATATTTTTATTTGTTTTGTAAATCAATATCATTATATCCTATAGAGCTTGTTCATGAGTTAGTATTGTAATCATTAGTAAATAGGAAGTGAATAAAAATGTAATTAAATTAGCAAAAAAATTTTTTTTAGGCTTAAGTCTTCTTATTCCATTAAGCAATATATATAATTATATATATGTATATATATCATTCCAAATGTTTAAATTTGAACACGTTCTAAAATGGACTCCCTCGATGGTTCTATTGCTTACCCATTGTATTTAAGACAACAATGAGCACCTAGATATAACAGTTATATTCAATCAACAGAAGTAACAAATAATTATCTCCATATTGTTTTTTTGCGTGCAAAAACTGGCGCCAATATCAATTATAAGAATGACAACCGATGTCAGCACGGTGAAACAAGACGGCGAAAAAACTCGCTCCATCTACAACACTCCTTATCCTAAGATCTGACATACCCCAGTTACCTCGAAGCTAAATCTTAATCAGGGAGGCTGTCATTAATTAACACAGTTAGCTCTTGCACAAAGGAATTTATATCTTAGTATAGAATGTAACGGAGGTTCCGTTATTTGTTATGAAAAATAAAAAGCTTTATCGCCAATAAGCTTTGAATGTTGGTACAACAATAGCTACATATCTGGTTCACGGTAAATTTCTGCAAAGCCGAAGTACGTTTTGTTGTGATGGTCTATTTTGATATGTCGAAAGGAATAAACCATGTAGAGTCAATTCGTGAGTCGGCCATATTTTTATTTGTGACAGTAAGTTTTCCTGTATTTGTTTCCTAGCTTTTCAAGTTTCAAGTGGACGTATCATGTAGCGTTGAGGAAAACATCTTTCACAGTAATTCACGAGGGTATCTACCAACCTAACGACAATTAATAATTTTTAATTAATTATTTAATACTAATGTATTTAAACAATGTTAATTAATTATGTTAGTAAATAGTAAACCGGACCTACCACCTAACAGAGCAGCCGCAGAGAACAGTCTCCTTGACTTTAAAATAAAAAACTGATGATGACATTACCAACTTCCTGGTCAATGGCTCAATGATAATTTGATTATGCTCTACCACCAATCACCATTTACTTAAGCATATTTTAAAAATTTCAAATGAGTTTTTATTAAATTCATTAACCTTTGTAAATTGAAAATATTTTCAAATTGATTTAATTAATTACTATCCATATTAATATTATTAATGCGAAATTGTTTGTTTTTTGTTTCTTCGTCCTTCTGTCACATTAAATTGGATCAACGGATGGATGTGATATTTAGTATGAAGATAGTTGAAGGACTGAAGAGTGCCACCGGCTCGAAATATGTACAAATATTTTTTCCACGCGAGCGATGCCGCGAGAACAGCCAGTTATAAATATAATATGAACGATACCAAGTATTTGGTCAGCAGTATGTATTGTAAAAAAATCTTAAACAAATGTGACTATGTTATAATGACAAACAAATAATATTTAATTTAATTTTTTAAACAATTGTATAATAAACAATATAAATGTTTGTAAACATAAACAATGACTTCGGGTTAACCGACCCCTCTGGGGACTATTTGCTCCCCAATTTGTCTTAAGGGTGAGTTTGAACGGGTATAACAAAAAGATAAGTGAATAAGATCCAAAACTTGGGTAAAGTTTGTCAATAGTCATAACTATAGTACACGGTACCTGGTAAAATTCATCCGCATGTTATTTTGCCACAGGCTGTCGTAACCAAACAGGGATCATCTATACAAATATGAAGCTGTTTGTTTGTTTGGTTGAACACGCTAAACTCTGAAACCTACTGCTCTAATACGAATAGTTCTTTTAGTGTTAGCCCATTTATCGAGGCAGGTTATGCAACTTTAAACTATGGCTAATAACAGCGGAGGTGGGTACCGCATGTGTAACGGCGGGACGTTGCTAGTATGTTTATTATTTCTTGTCTTCACTCGAATTTTGCTTATTACAATGTGTTAATCGCATGAACTGAGTAATGATTATAGGTGCGGATGCGCGGACAGGATGCGGATATTTTGTGAATCGTTACCGTGACTTACGGCAATAATAGAAAATATTTACCAAATGTAATCTAAGCAATCGCTTTTTAAATTCATATCGAAGTGAAATTGGCTCCTCAAACATCCACTTTCAAGCCCAGTTTTATCTTAAATTTAGACGTAATCGAGACGAACCGACAGAACAAACACACATCGATATATTTTCTTGACAAATACAAATCAATCGTTCGATCGCGGCTCAAAACTTGTCTCCCGTTTCCAGAAATCAATGTTGTTTGTTATATTTGTGGTGGGTGATGTGGGTGATGCCCCTTGCGAGGGTGGCTCACCCCCTTTATAAATCACTGTCCGAATTACGTACGATTTTATAACCTCGCCAATAATGCGCGGACACAAGATTTTTGATTGGAACTATACAAATGTTGATTAATTGTTTACAAGCGGTGCCAAATGATGAGATGACTTTGCAAAAAAGTTATTTAATTTTATTATATATATGAAGTTACTTCAGTAGAAAATGTTATGGAAAGTCCTTTAAATTGTGATATTTGTTTCATAAAATCGAGGTAATACTTTTTGTCTTACAGTATTGTAAGGGAACTAACCAAGCTAGCAAGGGAAACTATTTTTTGATAACTATAATAATTAAATACTTCGATCAGATATCTACGTATTTAACCAATGGATTTTCTTGTCCGTATCGTAATAAATTTTAATATACTTACTTGTGTATTAAAATTTCACTTTCAGTGCGTGATACAAGCCCATAAAAACAATACCTACATTCAAATAACTCTGTGATTAGGAATGTTATATTATAATTATTATTATTATTATATTTCAGTAAATTATAGAAAGTACACTTACCTATATCCTAATCTGTACTAATAATATAAAGCTGAAGAGTTTGTTTGTTTTTTGTTTATTTGAATGCGCTAATCTCTGGAACCACTGCACTGGTCCGATTTGAAAAATTCTTTCATTAGTTAGTGCATTTAGCGAGGAAGGCTTCTTTTTAACCAACTGATGTTAAAAACGAATTCACGTAAACGAAGTTGTGAGCGTCTTCTAGTATACCTATTATTATAGGAAGATAGATGGATGGATAATGTATTGCTTATATATGTAAATTAGTGCATTGCTCGGGAAAAATAATTTGGTAGCTAAGGTTATCTATTATAGTTAGTTATTTAAAAAACTTAGGTCTAGTAGTATTCAATGCATTCTAATATGTATAACTTGTTTGACAAAGACACTGACTTAAATTTCTGTAAGTTCCAATATATTTTCCGCAATTCGGGAATTTTATGTGTGGGCGGAGAGAACCCATATAAAGTTGTATGGATTGTTACGAGGAGGCATTAACTCTAATACCCAATTATGGACTCTTCGCTGGATCGCACTCGGATTGTAAAGAAGATTAGTTTCCCACCCCTAAGGGGTCGTGGGCTATAATTTGACCCTCAGAAAAGTACCCGAAATCCAAATTTTTCGATTACGTTAAACTAAAGCGTTCTACTTTGTAGTAAATATTAAATTAAAAATATATATTGTGTCACGAATACGGATAAATTTTCTTTTAAATATGGGACCCAGAAATAATTTAATATTAATACATACTTATTATTAAAATATTATATTAATCTACAATAAGATTTAGTTAATTTCATAACGAAAATTTAGTGATCAGCAACTATTTTTTCACTTATTAATCATTATGACCGATGACCGTCACATCACTATCATTAGCCATTTTCCGCACATTCTTATAGGTAGATCTAAATCTAACTACATCAGCTAACATCGATGGTCCTTTCTATTGTCGATCTTTTACTGCATGTATCATATTTATATTGGCAATTGTTTGTACTGTCTTAATATGTTATATAAAAAACTAGCTGTGCCCCGCGGTTTCACCCGCGTTTACTTTCTTAGAAACTCATCTAAATTCAACACCATATTTCACCCCCTTAGGAGTTGAATTTCTAAAAATCCTTTCTTAGCGGATGCCTACGTCATAACATCTACCTGCACGCCAAATTTCAGCCCGATCTGTTCAGTGGTTTGGGCTGTGCGTTGATAGATGGCTATGTCGCCTTTGTGTTTTATATATATAGATACAAGCAATTAAACTCAGTGGCCACAAACGGCAACATATTAAAATTCTTGCCTCACATTCTATCTACAAGCTTATAAATAACTTACTATGGACAATATGACTCGCTGGATGTGTGGCATAGGCTCGTATTCTTTAATTGACTTGTCTATGGTGGCGTGTTAAAACGTTATAAAATACGCCCAAACAAGTTTCAGTTTACACAGTATAAATAATTTAAACATGGGACACATTTCAAATCTTGACATAAAACAACTTAATATATAATGAGACGCGACTCGAGAAGTGGCTACTAACTAGCCTTGTTTTCTTTCTTTTCAGTTATTTATTACATTAAGCAACCGTGCTGTTTGCTCTTTTAGGTAATTATTTTTTAAATGTACGTAGTCGGTAGCCGATGGAGAAGGAGAAAGGAGAACATTACATATTCTGTTTAACCACTATACAAATATCTATGGGCGTCGGTAGTCATGGAGATGACTCCGACTTATACTATAAAAAAATAGATGAATGTTACGCAAATGCGGAACTCTCCTCCCTATTGGGCCACCGGCTACTTACAAACTGCACGAAACGCGAGAGCGTAGCTGTCACTTTACTTTTCATCATATGAACTAGAGGTACTTCCTTGGTCGTAAAAACCAATCCCGCTGCATGCGTAGGGGCACTACCTCTTATTTTACCATTACTACATACTACACGCCTTCAAAATTTTTTAATTATTTAAGGAGTAAATACTAAAATGAGGCTAATGAGCTCAAACCTGAGGTTTATAAGCACGAATACGAGAAAAGAGAATTAGACACACACGAACATATACAAGCTAATAAAACCTGCTATTGTCGTATGCACAAAGAGAGGCAAGAAGGGTACTCTACAAAAGAATACTCAAGCAAAAGGACAAGGGAAACAACAATGTTACTTAGGTAACAGAGTTGAGGTAGCTTGTTAAGAGCGTGGTTGTAGTTGTGTTTGCGAACGTTTAAAATTAGATAAGATGTGGGCTTGTCTAGACGGAGCCCTGTGCTCGGGAGGGCAAGATCCCCGGGGTGCGCGGCTACGGGATGTAGACGGTAATCCGTCTTGTAAACAACGTTATTTTCACCGCCGGATCATTTGATATTTCATCAAACTCGAGATGAGAATTGCAAAGTAATGAGAATTGAGATACAAGATCTTCGTGTTTAGGTTTCTTTCTTAGTTCGGTTGACAGAACATTAAGCAGTCTGAGTTGGGGTCTAGTGTTAGACGGAAATCTATTTCGTTTTTTTGTCACAGATCGCGATAGGCGAAGTGAATCAATAGCCTCACTGGCTTACTTGGCGCAGAGGATATGAGACCTACTTCGACGAATGCAAAAAACGGATTGCTTGAAATATAACTTATTTCGAAGGCGAATCTAACGTCACCTCACGTTAAATTCCATCAACTCGTCCAGGTTTGTAGCAGGGATTTTAATTAAATCGGTCATAAGATATGAGACGGTAATCCATCTTGGAAAGTACGTTATCTTCAGCGACAGATTTTATCATACTCGTAATATGAATTGCAATTGACAAATTAAATATATTTTGTGTAGTGCCTAATTGTTTATATATTGTGCCAGGCGAATTTGGCGTGTTAAGGCTGTCACACACTACGCAGATACGGTAAGAGACATACAGATAGTATCTGAGCTCATATCTGTTAGAATCGTTCTCTGTAGGCACTAGACTCGATGAGCACCACACCACGCAGATAAAATATGTTTTACAGTCAACTATCTGTAGGCACAGAGGTATACTGAAGGATGGTCTCATACGCAGATAAATCTTAACATATCTGCTTAGTGTGTGACAGCCTTAACAGATAAACTTAATGATCAGTCAAACTATTAGCGCAGAAAATAAAAGATTGCGCCGCAAAACATGCGATCCGACCTTTAAGTTTACCTTGTCGCATACCTGGTGCTCAGTGGATGACTATCATCAGCCCTCATCAAAGTGTCACTATCAATCAGACCTGTCGGGAGGGCGATTATGTCGACGTGCGCGATATTTTTACACCTTCAGACCCCAGGGCGGTAATTGCAGGTGTTGACCGTTTTATGTGAGAGTGAGCAAATAGCAGGTTTTTAAATAATAGATTATTATCGACATCTCCGTAGATAAGTTTAAATAGGGGGTGTTTCTCATTTTTTTAAATAAGTAATTGTTGACCTCTATTTTTCCACTCCTACAAACGACACACACACACACACACACACATAAAACGTGACAGCTGTCAGTTTGAGGCTGTATCATTTTGAGGGAGAGATTATTCGTGAAGGTACGCCATGCCAGCCCAACGACCAGGCTGGCGCAGTGGTACAGGGTTCGGATAAGTGGAGCATGTTGCGTCAGGGGTCGCGGGTTCGAATCCCGCCTTGGACATGGATGTTTATATACGAATTATATGTATTTCTAAAATAAAAATCTTAAATATATAAAAATTCTTAAATTTATAAAACATATTAAATATATTCCGTTGTCTAGTACCCGTAACACAAGTCCTTACGGTACTTAGCACGGGGCTAGGCTAACGTGGTGTGTAAAGTCCACAGATGTTTATTTATTTATTTATTATTTATTAACTGGTGACCGGGAAACTTTCGGGTAGATATGTTGTTGTAGCAATTAAGAATAAAGAAAACTTCACCCTCGCACATAATCCCACATCGTTGGTTTAAATATGCCAGTTAGGCTACAGTATAATAAAACACAAATCAAATTGTACTTGACGAGTGGATAAAAAGAGAAAATTGCAATTGATGATTACCCCTCCGACATTGTCCTCATTGACGGTCGCTTAGCTGTGTACTAGTTATTACTCACTACTCGCGAGCCGGTAGCCAATTAGCGATGATCTCTACAAATTGCGGCACGTGCCATTTGGCCGATCAAGGCGAACTTTATAACAAAAGTGAAAAGTAAATCACCACGGTCCAGCGGCTCGATAATAAACAAATTGGCCCGCGTAATTGTTTCCCACTTTCGACTCGGTTTAAAATAAAAACTTGTTTATGGACCGCGAGAAACTAGTAATGTAGTCTCACCCTGTCAGAGGTTTATCTGTTTATGCCTTCTTATAAGAATACCAGTGGGCTGATATGGCTCTTCAGATTATATATAGCCCCGCCAGTCTTCCGTTATATGACATAATTATGTACTTCTAAATGTGGCCTATTTTTAAGTAGTCTGTTAATATTTAGAATAATTGCGACTATGATAAGAGCAGAAGGGAATTCAGTTTCTTTTGTCGGAAATTCGACTTTAAAGATCACTGAAAGAGGTTTGCATCGGCTGTGTATAAAAAAAGTATTTTTATTAGGAATGAGCGATTCCCGTTACCTTATTAGGTGGGATAAATATCCAATTATCTACTACAAAGAACGAGTTTTCCATATGTATGTTTATTATGATACAAGTAAGCTTAGTATGATAGTAGTAAAATATATCCCAATTAATATGATTCTGTTATTATATAATTACACATTGTCATATCTTTGCACTTTTTCATCCAAATGGGTTCTGTAGTTTCTGCGAGAAATAATAGCAAACATACACCCAAACTTACATTTATAATAAGTATTATTATGGCGTATCTTGAACGGTACGACATGATCTTTGACACGAAGAACTTTTAAAGCTCGCACCCAAAAGCGTTAACAGTTTACACTGAAAATTGCTGTGTCATCACTTTTCAATTGTCACGATGTCTATTGTACTCGAATAACAGTTTGCTGAATCAATAAGGTTCTAAAGGAGAGGTCGTGTGTAGGTGATCTCAAAAGTCTAAATGAGTTTTACCTTACCTATCTATTTTGTTTATTTAATGTGACAAATCAACAGTTATAATTTTAAATCATTGGAGCAATGTTTCCCAAATTCTCTAGGAAACACTGCTCTAAATCATTAATTTATTATTTTTATTAAGAATTATATTATTTTATATTTACATAGGTTTAGAGCATGAAATTGTCCTTTGTATGTAGATTACACAAACAATTAATATATTTTATTATCTAAAAATTAGAAAATATAAAGTTTTAAAGTAATTTGAATAATATTCTTAGATAGATATTATAAAGAGAAAAATAATGTAAGAATAATTAATAATAACCCCGTTTTTATACGATAATTTCTTTTAAACATTAAGTACACATATTTAAAAAAAACCTAGCTCTGTTCTCTCTACGAAACAATAAAATATCTAGCCTAGAATAATGTGCGAAGGTTTCACTAGCTACTCATAACCTTATTTTAAGAGAAAAATGGAAAGTAACATTTGTATAGCAATAAATGTTACAAGTAAATGATGCAGGGGAATAATGACAAGGTTGTGTATGACGAGTGGCGGCGCGTGCGCGGTCAACGACCACCGCAAGATCATGGCTCTCATGAGAAGCGTTGAGCGGTGGCGATGCATTACGAGGTACATGCATGCCTAACAGTTGTCGAAACGAAAACAACAAGTACAGCCAACTGTTAAATTCGAAATTTGAAATTGTGTCATTATAATATGAAAGTGCTTAGTAGCTCTGTTAGTAGCCTAATATGGATAACTTCAAATAAAAAATAAAATATAAAAAGAAATTCTAAATTTAAAATAATTTTAACGACCAAATTATTTTGTCATTACAATCATGATCTATTTTACTTTGTGTTGGTATATTATTTTATTCGTTTCAATTTGTGACAGTGGATTAAACTCTATTTCTAATTATTACACATAGAGATATAAAAAAAGAATATCTATGTTATTACATAATAATAATAATATTAATAATACATACATATATTATTTATTTTTATAGGGGAGATTTATATCTTAATTATACAAATAAAAATCTCAAGCCAATCAGTGTTCCAAAAAATGTATATAAATTATAACGTACCTAAATCCGTTATATTCCATAAATAGCTATTTCCCACATCCAATTAAATATTACTATCAATTGATGGCATATCGAACTACCTACGTGAAAGTCGCGTAGGTAGTCAGCCTCCGTGGCGTCACTTCATACAGGAAGACTTTGAATGATAAGTTTTATTAAGTTTTTATCTATATAGAAGCTTCAGACAGAAGCTTTTATAGAGATCTTTTAGCTTTATAGACACGCTTATCTATAAAAAGCTTACTGAATATTTAGATATTATGCGACGTTTAATAAACATCGATTCTTAAAAAAACATTTTGACGTTTGGACTTTTTAATTTTCCCATAGAGGCACAGGTCATCCAATCATTGGATCTCAAATGACCAATGACAGTAATGACGGCGACGATAGAATCTATTGTTGCAACAATTATATATGAATTTGTCATGGGCTTTCACCTCATTACGTTACAATTGCCTGCATTCGCAGCTAACAATAACAATACAATCATAGGTTTACTTTGCGTCTTCAACACAGAGCTTACATTATTTTACTAAGATATAAGCAGTACATTATCATTCTAGTCCACTTTCTTAGGAAAAGTTAAACTTACATAAATAGTAAATAATTAATTATTATTTATCAAGAGCTTAATTAAGATATACGAATGTTACATGCAAAATTATAAAACATAACACACTTTACTAGTACATTAGTACCTACGTAGTTTTTGATTCAAAATTTTTGATAAAAATATGATATAAATGAAGTATACTTCAAACAACTTTTTAAACTCTCACCCCATTATTAATAAACCTAGATTAACTTTATTCAAGCATTAACATAGCGTTAAACTGACATCTGTCAAATTCCATATTAAAAACACAAACAGTATGGAATTTGACAGATGTCAGTTTAACACTAGGTTAATGCTTGGATAAAGCTGTTAATCTATGTTTATTAATTAGGGGGACGTAAGTTTTTTGCACAATAATTTAAAATATCACTAGACATA
Source organism: Calycopis cecrops (assembly GCA_001625245.1). NCBI lineage: Eukaryota > Metazoa > Arthropoda > Insecta > Lepidoptera > Lycaenidae > Calycopis > Calycopis cecrops. The sequence continues at coordinate 174,024 of LUGF01027908.1, read as the reverse complement.
ATCTTTTATCGCAGCGTGTTCTCGTATTACATTAGGAAAACATCAGATGAAAGACGCCAAACCATTTACATAATATACATCATTTTCATATACTCTGACTGTAAGTATAAATATTTGTAAGAGTGGGTAAACACTACCGGTCGATCGCCTATTCGCGATAAAGTAGCTGATCAGGTATATGCTCTTAGTCCTTATTTTACTGCATCTCAGTAAATGCTGTCACATTAAGTACCGATGACATTATGACCCCAGCACTGACCCCGAGATTCCAGTATCATACACAAAACTACCGTGTCTATAAATCTATCTATTCAGCCGTAAACATGTTAGTTATGTTCAGTGTTTAGTTAAAGTTATTAATGCAACATTCCACTTTGACCTTAACAATGTTTTAGAAAGGCTTTTTAATTGTATGCTCATTGCATTGTGTATCAAAGTTATAACGATATAACCCACATTTATTATCTATGTGAGTGTGTTCCAAATTTAAATCAGGGCGCGTGAAATAAAAACATTATTTTTTATGTCTTATATGCCAGATTTAAGTTATAGTTTTTACTTTCTTTGCTTTTTAGTTGCAAAATAAATTATCGCAAAATTTTTTTTTGGTTCGAACCGGTCCTCGAACCTGAGACTACAGCATCAGTAGCCGAACATGCTTACCACTAAAACACAAGACACACATGTGTCATGCGAATATCTAAATATATACGTCAGTATAAATATTGTGATCCACAAATGAATTTTTTTTTTTTTTTTTCAAATTATAATATTGAAAATTGTTTTATTTTAATAGACACTCTTTAATTGCTATAGTTTAAGTCCTATATTATAAAGGTACGTTTAGAACCTCATAATAAATTAATTACCCAGAAATGTTAAGTGGCCAGTCCGATTTATGGTACTAATAAAATCAAATTAAATGTTCAACAGACTTGAATTTTAATTCGATAGTATTAACTATTAACTTAATGTGGTTATCAGACATATTAAATGGCATACCATTTTAGATACTACCACCCACCACCACAAACTACATATATTCCCAGGGAAACTTATCTTAAACACATTTCGAAGTATCGTTGAGTTCCGTCGTTTAAGTATTTAAGTTGTAGAAGCTCAAACTCTTCATATCGTGTGTATTAGTGGGTATTTGAATAACGGTAAAGTCATCATTATCAGCTTTTGTTCTACTGTTGGTATGATCTGGCTCCTCGTATGGCTGCAAAGAACCTGCTGCTGATGCTGGTATGTCTCTCTCCTTCTTTCAACATGATTTTTCAAAGGTGACAGTAACATGCCTAGTTAAATATACTTTTATAATAGGTTGGGGAAGAATCTCACCATTATGATCAAACTTTATCGATCAGCTGTTGGACTTGTTTGAGACTTTCGCGTTTGTTACACATATTTTGGTTATGTTGCGGGTTTTAACACGATAAGACTTATTAAAGATACTAGTTAAAACATATACCTTTGCTCGACGTTTCGCCGACTGATGGGCATTTGTCGGCTCGTGACCACGGCTGGTGTAACCCAGTCGAAACGTCGAGCAAAGGTATATGTTTTAACCTTTAATAAGTCTTATCGTGTCAAAACCCGTAACATAACCACAGCTGTTGGTCATTGGCCTCCTGCAATGAACGCCAAGACTACCTATCTGCTACTCGTATCCATCAGGGATTAATCTAAAGAAAAAAAAATCATAATCATTTAACGCTTCAGGGATATAAAAAGCTTAATACACAACCTTATCTTTTTTATGTAGGTAATAATATTGTAAAACAGTGTAATATCCGCTATATATCTACAAAGTTTACGGCAAATCATCAATCATAAATCTCTGGTGTAAACATTTTTCCCTTGCAAATATTTACACTTCATCAGCATCATAAACAAGCTAGTGTTGTATTTGTGTATTTATTATCATACGCAATGGATTCCTCGAATATATTTATGCTAATGTTATTCCAACGACGTCCCATCTCTATCATTCACTCAATCATGACTAGCTTTCTTAAACGGATCCTAGCCCCCAGGGCCCCACGAACTGCAGCAGGAAACTGCTTAACTTTTAAATTGTTTTAAATTGTTGTTAATAACTTACTTTTAAATTGTTTAGCTATCATTTCATATGAACAGCATGAACACCCCAAGAAAGCGCGTGTAATTGTACAACAACATTGCTTTGCAATTATTTCTTTATAGTATTGTCTATACAATAGGGGGATTTTTCATGATTTTCGACGCCCATAAACATCTGCTTAAAGGCTATATAGATGCGCTGCCCTCCTTTCTCCTCCAACCACCATGGGTCACCGGCTACTTACATACCGCACGAAACGCGACAGCACAGTTGTCACTTTACGCCGGTCTCGTTTAAGCGAGAGGTACCTCCCCGGTCGTGGCACCACCTCTTACCTAAATCAGGTCAAACAGTCAGGTCACAGTATAACCAAAATATAGTCAAATTAATTCTTAAAAATACACCAAATAAGTATACCGCGGTTTATCAAAATAATTAGGTAAATAATAGTTATACCTACCTAAAATATTTAAATAATCCACAATATAATCCGTAAAAGGAGCAGTAGTTTCGCGGTAGATATATTTATCACGGGGAGTATTCCGAGGAATTGTTCGGATTAATACCCGCAGCTGAATTCCATTATAGGACTTCGCGTCGAAATTCCAAATTCCACCGTCACCACCTAGATCCTCCGAAGTCCACTACTGTGCGCTATAAGCTCAATTTCATCCCGCGCACCATTTCAATTTGGAATCAGCTGCCCCCCTCGATATTTCCGGACCGATACGACCTAGGGATCTTTAAGAAAAGAGCTTATTCTTTCCTCAAAGGTCAGTAACGCATCTGTTAGACCTCTGGTGTTACCGATGTCTGTGGGCGTTGGTGATCACTTTACATCAGGTGACCTAACTGCTGGTTTGCCTCCTATGCTATAAAAAAAAAGTAATTGTTGAGTCATTCTTTTTGTACCTTTAGCATATTCTTGTAAAGGATCATCATTTAAAATTTGCATTTATAGAATTTAACATAGGTTAAGTTATCTAAAAACTTTGACGTGTAGATATTTAAAGAATAAGATAAAAGTGGAAGAAAAAAAGGCGGGAGATAAAGATAAGATAATCGGAGTCCGTCGAGTCCGGGCCGGAGACCTGTGGGAACTGCCCGTGAGCCGCAGCTGTGCTACTTAAACCAGTCATCACACGGAGATCTTATCCCATCTATGTGTTAAAACCTTCGTTTATTTTTATATCATATACTTTTATTATATTTCAAATTAATTAATCATTAGTTGGATAGTAATATATCATAATAAAATTTAGTAAGAGGTAGTGCCACGCTGCATGCATGCATGCAGCCGAATTAGGCCGGCACGGCCGGGGAGGTACTCTCGCTAACCGGAGTAAAGTGACAGTGTCGTGTATCGTGCGGTGTGTAAGTGGCCGGTGGCCCGTGGAGAAGGGATGAGGAAGGAGGACAACGCATCTGTATAACCTGTATGCGGATGTCTATGGGCGTCGTTAGTCATGAAAATGGCTCCTACTGCTCGTTTGCACCTTTATACTATGAAAAAACATCACCTCTTACGTCCACAGATTGTATCGCTAATTCGGGCCATTCAACTCGCTAATGAGTATGTAATTGTAAAGATTTATGCGCGTTGTGTGTGACAACGATCAAGTATCGGAGACGCTGCTTGTGAAGAAATGCGACTTGCCTCATTATTAAGCCTCGAATCGTTCGCACGCACGTTTCCGGTACTGCAACAGGTCTTATCAGCGTTTATCCTTATCACAAGCGCATAAGATTCGTTTTGGAATGTCCCCCCCTCGCATGCATTGTGTGCATGGCATAATATTTGAACTCTCGTGCCTAGAATGACTCTCGAGTTTTAATTGGCTAACACTGGTAGGCAAATGTTTTTGATTGCAAATGCATTAACAGCCACCCTGCTGTAGGTGAATAATAAATGCGCGCTGCTTCGATGTTTTGCATTAGTTTTATGCATATGAAATAATTTGATCGATGTACTCGCTAAATATTCATCATTTCTGTTACTCAACGTCATTTCGTAAATTTAATTTCATATTTGATTATTATTGTACGTATATTTATTTAGTAGGAGTGTCACGTCACAACTTGTTTTTTTATGGTATAGGAGGGAAAACGAGCAGATGGAGGCATTTTCATGACTACCGACGCCCAGAAACATCCACATAGAGGCTATACAGACGCGCTTTCCTCCTTACTCCTCCCACCTCCATGGGCCACCGGATACGTACACGCCGCACGAAACGCGACAGCACAGCTGACTTTTTACGCCGGTCTCGTGTAAGCGAGAGGTCCTCCCCGGTCGTGCCGGCCCAATTCGACTGCATGCAAGCATACAGAGTGGCACTACCTTTGTTGCTTGCTGGCTAGCTTGTTTTCGTTCACTGCCGGTCGTAGGCCTCCCAAAGCACGCTACTGAGCTCGTTCTTCAGACAGTGCCAGCCACTTTGCGTATTTCATCTCTCCACCTTGCTGCAGGGCGTCCTGCGCTACATTTGCCAAGACGTGGTCCCCACTCTAGAATCCTTTTGTTCCATCGCGTAGCTCTAACAAAAACCTGAGGTCGAATATACACGATAGGTATATTTACTTATTACTTGTGTCATAGGATCTTTACGGTCCTGGGTAGTTTATTAACAGGTAATAAATTATAATTTTCTGTTTTATATGTTTGAATTTGAACTAATTAATTAGAACAAATTATACCCGAGGGGGTAGTATCGAATAGCTAATGATAGCGTTATAGGTACTTATTATTACTAAAAATAATAAATACTCGGTGTATTCACCGTTTAAACCAAATCAAAGTTGACCAATTTTTTTTTAATGGTATAGGAGACAAACGAGCAGTCGGAGCCGAAAGATCAATAAAAAACCAAGCCTACGGTTATGTAATATCTTAGACCGCATGCTAGGCGCATGTTGGCCCGCTACATGACAAGTGTTTTTTTTTTCAGGCGTCATTAATTATAATCATGGCATGTGCATGATAAGATCATAAGAAATACTTAGCGCTGGCTGCAAAGAAATTAAGTTTTTTTTGTAATAGCCGACATACTTGATTTAAGTAGATTACTTGAATAAAAAGACACCATTGTAGTTTTTATGGTAATGAAGTAAGTAATCGCACGTAGGTAGGCGTATGTTTTTGCTTGTCTTCTTTTAAACTTAATTAAATTAATTAATTAAACGTTTTATTTTGAACACATTAGTAAGTATATATAAAATTGTAATTGAGTATTTTATCGTTTTTATTATCATTATGTTGAGATTCTTTGTTTAAAAAGGTTGTAACCTACATTAAAGTTTTTGTGGTTTATTGATTTTTTTTCGCTTAAGTCTGCTCGCTGTGTCAAGCACAGTCATGAAAAGATAATCATTAGTAAGAGGTAGTGCCACGCTGTATGCTTGCATGCAGCCGAATTGGGCCGGCACGACCGGGGAGGTACCTCTCGCTTACACGAGACAGGCGTGAAGTGACAGCTGTGCTGTCGCGTTTCGTGCGGTGTGTAAGTAGCCGGTGGCCCATGGAGGTGGGTGGAGAAAGGGGGGCAGCGCATCTGTATAGTCTCTATGCAGATGTCTATGGGCGTCGGTAGTCATGAAAACGGCTACAACTGCTCGTTTGCCCCCCTATACCATAAAAAAAATAAAAAATAAAAGAAGGTTATTGAATGGCGATCATCTTGAATGACGTCTGATCTATTTTATTTTAATAAATACTCATTTAATTTCATGTGGATTAGTGGAACCGATTTTTTAACATCTTCCACAGATGTCAGTAGCATCGAATATTTGATCCGATTTGATGTTATTTGCTAGGTGATAAATTTAAGCCCAGTACATTGAATTGTGAATTATAAGTACGTTGCTCTTATTGTGTTGGATTTGTCATGCAATGCTACAATTTGATAAATCAAAATCGAAATATTCAGAATAGGAAACAAGCTTCTAGACTGTCACGCTAACTAGTGGTTGAAATGTGAACCTTGTGCTCGCAAATGCACCAACTATATAGCTGATGGTACTTTGTAATACGTATGCCATGAAACACAATGACAATGACATGTTGACAACATGTCATTGTCATTGTGTTTTGCTAGCACTTAATTCCTAAAACTATCACTAGGGCGCGTTATATACTTAATATTCTGTGAAAGTGCTGCCTCTATGTTTTCTGCACGGTCCCTTTACTGAATTAATTTATAAATAAAATAATTATCGACTAATAAGGGAGGGTTAGGGAGCCCCCCCTCTTCCTCCCACCAAACCCTCAAGTCGAAATTCGTGCGAAACGATTCTAAACCCGAGCCACTTTTTGGTTACCGACATTAAATTATGACGCTAAATAATACAAAAACATTAAACCAAAACAAAATACAAACAACCGGCCCACTAACGAATAATGAATATTAACAATTAACATTTGACAAATTGACAGCCAAAGGCGGCGGGAATGCGCGCCACACATTAGACCAATCGGCGCACGCCTGACGTAGACCAGCTTCTTTCTAGACCAATCAGCGCTCACCATACGTCAATAGGCCAATCAGCGCATCCATCGCTTGCATGTATGATGTCAGTTCACAATTTTACAGTTTGCTCCGGGAAGATTATAAACTAACGAAAAATAATGTGTTAAATTGTAAGTGATTTGTACAGTTCACAATTTTTCGACAGTTTACAATCTTCCGAGTTATTTTGTAATCTTACGGTTTTTACAATCTTACGGTGACAGATACATCTAAACCGCACCAAAAATATCTTCTTTTTACTGTCTTGAACTTACATGGTATATAGGTTCATAACGGTATTTCTACAAAATTGAATAGCAGACATAAAAGCTAAAATATAGATATTCTGTAAATCGTGAGAGCGTGGGAACAGGAGTTAGATCTCACACTTGAAGTGTGTGCAGAGGCTTTATAAATGTTGTTAGAAATTGATATTGCAGGCGTGCATCTAATATGCCATAGCGAATTTTCGCAAAATGCTTCATATGATAGCTTATTAGTGAACTCAGTCAACTTAGTGATATTAGCTCCATTTTTATAGTATGCTAGCTTTCGCCCGCAGCTTCGCCCGCGTGGACTTCGGACTTCAAAAATGGAGTTATTATACATATAAACCTTCCTCTTGAATCACTCTATGTATTAAAACCCATCAAAATCGTTTGCGTAATTTTAACAGACGGCGAAAAGCGACTTTATTTTATACTACTACTAGATACATATGTTTTTCGTATGTCACGATTATAGAAATGGGCCGAAGAAGGCCAAAGCATCTATAATATTTGATTGTGCATGTATATGCACTCGGAGGGGCAAGGAGGAAGGAGGGCAAAGAGTCTGTATAATCTCCATGCGGATGTCTATTGGCGTCAATAGTCATCTCAAAAAGACTCTCGACTGCTCGATTGCTCCCTTATACTATATAAAAAAAATATTAAAGACGTTATCCATAAAAAGACACTGAAGTTGAAATATACACACATAAGAGCTGTGCCCCACGTTTAATTTCTATGAAACCCATATAAACTTCAACATCCCCTTAGGGTTTGAATTTATAAAAATCCTTTCTTAGCAGATGCCTACGTCATAACATACCTGAATGTCGAATGTCAGCCCCATCCGCCCAGTAGCTGTGCGTTAATAATGTCAGTTAGTCAGTAAGTCAGTCACCTTTGAGTTTTATATAATATATAAAATAAAGAAATGAAATAAAATAAAAAAGCCTTTTATTTCTTGCTTCACGATTAATAAATAGTTACAGATTTTTTTTTTAAACAAAACAGTGTGCATGCATTTACCTTATTTTGTAAAAATTAATAAATTAAAAAAAAAAAAAAAAAACTTATGATTGCAAGAACCCCTCTCAACGGAAGGTAAAGGCCTCCTCCAGAGATGACCATTGTTCTCTATCCTCTGCTACTCGCACCCAGTGGGTGCCTGTTATTTTTCGATATCGTCTGCCCATCGCGTATTTGGCCTACCCCTTTTTCTATGGCCTGATGGCCCTGGCCATAATGTGGTCTTTTTGGTCCAGCGATTGTCAGTGAGTCTGGCTATATGTCCAGCCCAACGCCATTTTTGCATTTGTGAGTAGCTTAGTGCGTCGATGGCTTTGGTTTTCTGTCTTATGGTAGTATGGCGGATTTTTTGTAACCTCTTGATTTTCAAGATGCTTCTCTCCATACTTCTTTGGCATGTTATGATTTTATTCTTTAGTTAGTTTCTAGTTTCCTAGTAAACTTCCAAGTTTGGCTGACGTAGGCTAGTGAGGGAAGTAAGCAGGTGTTCATGATTCTAGTTTTTAACCTTAATGACATGTCGCTTTTTTAAATTTCTTTGAGTTTCCAGAACTTTTTCCAAGTAATGTTGACCCTTCTCTCTATTTCTAGTTCATTATTGTGTTTGTTAAATGACATTTGTTTTCCTAAGTAAATGTAGGAATCGACATACGTTAGGGAGCAATTTTCAAGATAGATAGGTATTTCAGTATGGTTCGTCATAACATTTGTTTTATCAAATTATTTCTAGGCCTACTTTACGGCTTTCTTCGTGTAGAGAGTTTATCATCAACTAGTGGCCGCCCAGTGGTCGAAATTCGACCATAAAATTATATTTAATTATAATTATAAGTTGTTGAATATAAATTATTAAAACATTACTGAATATGACCTGAAAAAATAAAACGTCAGTTTTATTTCGCAAATCAGCTGATGGGCTGCTACCTTAGATCATTACTAAACTACTTTCCACTGGACTAAAATTAAAAAAAAAAAAATATTTACAGTTGTCATATGTCATTCCAATACCATTTAATAAAAAAAAATTGTCATATGTCATTGTCAATTGTCAAAAATTGTCAATGATAAAAACAAATATTTAAAATTGTACATACTTTATTTCTATTTTGCAATTAAGAAATCTGAATAATTTTTGGCACACAATCACGCCGAGACCTTTAATTTGACACCTTAACCATAATTTTACGTTGTGTGGTTCGGCCAAAAAGTCCAGGACAAAAATCGGCTTCCGCTATTAATATATAAGATTGTAGTTGGTTTGTGCTTTCTGATAGCAGGACTATATCGTCCGCAAATCTGAGATGGCTCAGGTAATGTCCGCTTATGTTTATGCCGAAAAAATTTTTATATATATATATATTTAAAAAATATAAATAATCATTAATTACAGTCGTCGTTGAATCGCATTTGCTTTTACTATCCTCTACACTGTAAGGAACACTGAAATATAGTACAGTAGAGAAATCGATTAAATTTGAAATGAGGGTAGGATATAATAATACAAGCGGTGATCGTAAATTATAAAGCACCGACTCGTTCCCTTCTTCCTCTTTGAATAATTTCACATTTCCGTAGGCTGAATAAGTGATAAGCCCTTTGTATAGGAACGTCTGAGTGAAATGTTTATTAAAAACGACATTTATTCCACTTTGCTCTTTAGACGGGTGCAACATAGAGCATTAATTAATATTATATTTCCTAATTTTATGTTTATTTTAAAGAAGATCTTAGGAATAGATAGCTTACATCGTAGACAACGTTTGATCGTAGTTTTCGACACAAGCCAATTAATTAATTTTAAATTAATTAAAGTTTTTGTAAATTATTCCATGTAATATATTCCATTATATCATTAAACATAAAAATTATTAAAAGATCGTAAAATAATATTTATTGTACAATATTACGTTGTTAGATAACTCAGATAGCGACTACTAAGATGTATTTTTAAAATAACCCTGTAATTCGAAATCAGTTCATAACCGTCCACTGTTGAACGTAGGCCTAGATAGGCCCCCATAGATTATTATTATATACAGTAGAGACAATCCCCCGTAGACATATTCCTCGTGTCATCCCGATCTTGGGCAGCCCGCACCATGTATGGCTGTATACATTTAAGTTACCCTTAATTCGTAGTAGGTATAATCAATATTCAAATTGAAAAAAAAAATATTTCCGATATTTTTTCTTGGTGATGTTACTATGGCATCCAGTACCAAAAATAAACAATTCCCTAATATCTTACATATTATTAACTGTTATTGCTTCTTGAAAAGCAAAGCATGAAGAGTATTTACAACAGAACCATGGAGCTAAATTACAGGGCAAGAGGCAAAATGCTCTTGATAATATTTTTTAGTTTTCAATTGTGCTATTTTCTGCCATTTGTCATACGTCTCGCAATTTGATATGACAATCTTCGTTCCGATGTCTTCGCCTATTATTAGGATATCCGTCACACCCACGCGCCGCCGTGTCTCTCTAAATGCATTTGTTCTAGTCTAGCTTTGCATATGAATCGAAATTGAAAAACTTGCTTTTTGGTGTGGCTTGAAAGTTGCACTACATAATATTATAAACAACTGCCCCGTGGTCTAGTGGTAAGCGTGTTCAAACGCAGACGGGAGGTCGCGGGTTCGAATCCCGGGTCGGACCAAAAGTTGTTGTTAGGATTTTTCAATTTCTAACAACCTGCCAGAGTGAGGAAGTTGGCGGTGTTACACTCCAATGGGCCGTGCCTCATGAAGCACGTCAAAATAGTTGGGTATTTATAGTACTGACGTGTCTTGTGACGCCATTTCCAGGGTTCTCACTAATAATGACGTAAAATTTTTGCCATCTTACTTACATCTTGTTTATGATGTTTGTGATATTTGGTAATGGAAGACAAAAGAAGGCAATTAATCTTATGTAGATAAGTTGTTCTTTATGTAGTATTGTGGCCTTAATACATGCACATAGATTACAACTTTTTTACCAATAACTGCAATATCAAATTATGGCATTTGGAACCACCGAAAACATAAAAAAATGCAAAATAGTCATCATGTACCAACTCATTTAGAGCCTGGTACCAAATATGCTCTAGGTTCTAATAAATATTTAGATTCTAGACCTTTACATGAAAGTAATAGTCTAATGTAATTTACAAATGATATCTGATTTGATTGCTAAAAGAGGCGAGAAAAACAAATGGGAACCTCTTACGTATAACTCTTTATGGTTAGATCATAATATTTATGAAGATAATTTATCGCCATCTTGTTCATCCATCCATTTATGACTTACTCGGGGAAAACTGATAGGATTCAAGAGACTTGGGTGTAATGGCTGCCATTATTATAAACCATTTCTACCTTATGAGCTGTAAAGAAAGGGGCTTGATGATCTATCTATATAATTCACACGACACAATATATTTCCGTCTGTACGAATACTTTAACTAGCTCACATCCGCGACTGTGTTTATTTTGTATAGCTTAAAGGCAATTTGTAATTTTAACAGAGGCAGACACTGTACTTAATAAGTTGTTATAACGTATTTTGCTTTCTGGAAATATATTATTCTCAAGGCTCTCATTGGCTATTTCTTTTAGAAAACAGGCCATATTTTGCTGCTCATCGCAAAGGACATTTCATGATAGACGTATAAAATATTGTTACGTACGTTAATAAAATGTAGAAATAGTCTAAAAGTATATTATTTAATAAAATATGAATTTCTATCAAGAAGTGACAATACATTCCATCAACTATAGTGGTAAAATTCGTCGAGTAGAGAGAAAGTGATAGGTATATCACTGCAATCGCCGTAAACCTTTAAAATAATAAAACGGACAATGTTCTTGACATCTTTTCCGATATGCAGTTACTGAATGCAAATGATAATTTTAATTAAAACAAACCCTAGAACGAATTTTATTTTATTTTTAAGTCTCGTAAGACTTATATGTACTTGTACTTTCAACTTTTGATAGTTTCATCATCTACTTTTCAAATTCTGTGCTCACTCATCAAAATAAAATTATCAAAAAAGCCGAATCGAAAAAGTTTCTTTTCTTTCTTTTCCGATTCCTCTGATCTAAGTATTACAAATAGTTTTTTTTTAATTCGCCACATACAGGGCTCTCTCATTGGCCCAGGAGATCTCGGAGCGTGAGGGTTTGCTCCAAAGAGTTGCAGACTAGCTGGTGATAGTGTCTGCCGCA
>LUGF01027908.1:139415-151719 GCA_001625245.1 Calycopis cecrops | reverse complement strand
TCCCTCCCTCCCTCTTTAGTTTTTATGCATGCCCTCAGGCCGAGACTTCCCTTAGAGATATGTGGGACTCGGGAGCCAGCAGGCAGCTCCCCATACCTACTAAACCTCGGAGGTATTCCTTCTCATCCACTACAGGTTCGGGCCACACAGACAAGAGCCTAGCTCTTGAATTGATGGTGAACTGATACTTATTACACAATATGTGATATTCAAACTGTAAACATATCATTGATACTTTAACCACAGCAGGCCGGAATGCCTCTTATCCATAACTATCAACCACTAAGACTTGTAGTATAGAGTTTCCTGACTCACTTGTAGCTGCATTATACTGAAGACATATTGCCCTTGTAGACGCAGCTAAAGAATGTTTGGTGGGAAAGACATTGTGATGTCAGAAGTGTGTATTTAATATTAGCGATGGGTTAAGCCAGTAACAAAGTACACTCATTATGTTGACTATTACGTTATTAAAAATGATCAGAAATGAAGTCAAATTCATTATATAATATATTTCTTGTAAGCGGTGTTTGTCACTGAACTCCTCGTAAACGACTGGACCGATTTTGACGAAATTTTTTGTATATGTTGAAGGGGATTTGAGAATGGTTTAGATTCACAAATCATACCCGCAGATGGGGCTGCAGTCGGTGTCTTAAATAGATAGTAACGGGTTGGCAATTCGGCGACATTGTTACACGTTACCATGACAACATATTTTCCAATAATGACAAGACGTCTGTCGGGCAGATTGTAGGTATCTATATAAAACTAGCTGCGCCCCGCGGTTTCACCCGCGTAACTTTTGATCCCGTGGGAATATCGGGATGAAAAATAGATGTTGGCCGATTCTCAGGCCTACTCAATATGCTCACAAAATTTCATGAGAATCGGTCAAGCCGTTTCGGAGGAGTATGGCAACGAAAACTGTGACACGAGAATTTTATATATTAGATTTACATATATAACAAAAACAATATGAAGTAACTCCTAACCTGTGTGCACACAATGAAAAGTTATGGACAATTACATTCAATTGGGGTAATACAGACCCCATAACACTGTGCGTCCTTCAACGAGTAAAAGAAGATTAAATCCACAGACGATGTAATATTTTGTCCGCGTCAGGCGAGGGGCCTGACACCAATAAATCCTCGTTCACTGGATGTAAGTCGTAAACCCGTACAAGAGTAAATCATTTGGCGTGCAAGCAATTTATTAATGCGCATCACTGTCCGCTATCTTAACCCTAGAAACTCAGTTCATTTTCACTTTATTATAATTTATAAGTAAACTTAAGAGTGAAGAAGCTGGATATTTAAATAGGTATCACAAAGACAGGTTTAATTTTTCCCTCGGGATCCCTGCGATCATATTAAGGGGCCATGACGTGTTGTCGCTGTCGATCTAGCGACACATGAGTACAATTAAAAGTGCACAGTTAATTCGAATACTGTGTCGAATATTGTGAAAAATAAACGTAATTAATATTTAAATACTGTAAGAACACAAAACCGCTATCGCTCCTTTTTAAATCAACGTCAGGTGCAAAGTATTAAAACAATTTCATACATGGTATTCACATTTGAAATGTCTAAAAATATTTACAACATTGTTTAAATTGCCTCCGTGTTTGCCCTCAAAACGTCAGCCAAAACGCGATACCCTTATATCTGTTATTTTATGTCGCCACTGCATTTAAGTGTTAATAAAGCCAATGCCTTCAAATTTATTTATTCAAAGCCAATTTAGGACGTCGACACGTTGACCGTTATAGCGTAGGTCCACCTTATACGTTCATAAGGTTTGTGACCGATTATAAGTAGAGTTATGCAGGGTATAGACACGATCTGTGAGACTGCGTTTACGTAGTAACTATTTATTAATCTGTGACTGCGTGCCGGTAATAGCGAAGAATTCGCCGGTGTGGCCTTACCGGTATTGTACCGAATTCCATAAAATGCAGCCTTGACTTCGCAGATTAATTAAATCGAATCGATTAAATTCTATTTCATCGCGATTTTAATAATTGTGCTCGTAGATTGGATGTGTGTCGATTATCGTCATTCGTGTGATTTAGGGGTTTTAACTAATCAATTTGTTACTTAAGGAGTTGCAGTTAGCTATATGGTGATACAAAATAATATATGAGAATGTCAAACTTACCAACGAATGAGTCGAACTAACAAATAAGACTCAACTTCTAATTAAGAACATACATCTTTCCCTTAAAAATGCTTATGCACTTATAAAAATACATAAAGGCTTTGAGCAAAATTTGACAATAATCTATTAATATTATAAATGCGAAAGTTTGTGACTAGTGTGTTTGTTTGTTTGTTTGTTTGTTTGTTCGTTTGTTACTCCTTCACGCAAAAACTGCTAAACGGATTTTCATGAAATTTGGCACACACATAGAGGGTAACATGGATTCACACATAGGATCGTTTTTATCCCGAAAAAGTGTTCCTATGGGACGCCATGGAATGATTTTCGATTTTCCACGGGATCGAAATTTACGCGGGTGAAACCGCGGGGCGTAGCTAGTATTAGAAATAAATCTATATCAAAAATAAGATCAATATCAAAACCTTATTCTACGCAAATGAAAACACAGTGTACAACTACTGGATATACCAATTATGCTTTCCGAACATACCGATCCCGGAGATGAAATCACAATTAAGCATAGGTTATATTGGCAAATGAATAAGGTAATAAAGTGGCAGAGATAAATGTAGAGAAAATGGATGTAATGACATTAATCTTGACTAGATAACGAAGGAGCTCATGCTTCCGTCTTAACGCAGTAAAATCCGAATATTAATTAATTGCTAGTTTACCACGCTTGGTATTAGAAACATACAGGTAGATACATAGATAGATAGATACACATTCCAATGCGTATGTTTATCAGGTTTCTCTAGTTTTGTGCAACAAACATTATCGAAACATATAAATAAATATTTTTCAATACTAGAAAATAATCTGATTTTTGTAAACAATTATTATAATTAGTATTTATAATAATAATTATAGGTTTTTATTAAATAAACAAATTGTAAACTCGTTACAGAAAGTTTTAACAACGCAAAATTCTGATATGTTCTTATAAACGTATGCTTACAATATTTTTTAGAATGTATTCAATCATTGCAAATGTCTAGTTTCATATATTAAATTAAAAGTATATCAGTCTGTTGTAGCAGATTTATTGTAATAAGTAGACAATATTCGCCTAAACTTAAGACATATCATCATACCGACGAAACATAGCCAAGACTGATGGCACAGTCGAAGATTTATTCGGTCAGTAGTGTAACGAGAATTAGAACAATGACTCGATCGACGCAACGCGATTTTTCACGGCAATCAATCCGTATTGAATTCATTAAAGTGTGTTCACACAGTCATCGATTTGAAATGTGGGTCAAATACGGCTCTACGATAGAATAACAATTGTAAAGAAATAACTGTTCTGTATTAAACTATTGTAATACCATGTACAATATTATAGCACGCTAAAGATTACAGATAAAACTTGAATAAAAAACATACAAAACGAGATGTTAACTTCATTGAGCTTTACAGAATACTGGTTGGAGTAAGTATCTTATTTATAACTGTCACATGAGATGAAATACAAAAGTACCTTATTATGGTTTATTCTAGATTGTGATTTAATGTATCTACCAAACTTTATCCAAATCCGTTTAGTAGTTTTTGCGCGAAATTATGATAAAATTTACAAACTCGCTTTTATAATATTAAGTACTTTAGTAAGTAGGATTTGGTATGTACTATTATCGTTGTTATTTATCAAGCTATAAATGTAATTAAGAAAACAAAAAATGCACTTATTGCATAACGGTAGTAGTTTATATTTTATATAGACAGTTTCCTGTAAAAAAAACTTACCTGGTGCAATATCACTGATGAAAATCAGTGCCTTGCTATTAAGCTGTCGTCGGCAGTATGCGGTTGATAGAACAATTAATTTAATTGTTGGAAAGCGCTAACTGTATCTACATACGCGGAACAAGTGTGTTTATAACGTAAATAGTCATTCCGAATGCCATAAATTACGTTTACGCTATTTATGAAAGTGTAAGTGACACTTGCACTTCCCTCTCGTGTTGTATTGTACTTATACAATACAAATAATATATTACATTTATACTAGATTGACTGCCTTGGTCTGGTGGGTAGTTCAACAACAGGCGTGAGGTCCCAGGCTCGAATCCCAGGTCGAAAAAAAAATTGTTTTTGGGATTTTTCCATTTGTAATAACAGTCCGGAGTCAGGGAGTTGACGGTGTCACACCCCCGTGCCTCGGAGAGCACGTTATCCCGTCGGTCCTCCGCCTTTTCTCTCCGGTCGTGTCGAACTGCCGTCCTATCGGAATATGAAAGAGAAGTGGAAAGAGAGTACACTTGTGTCTTCGCGCACACTTTTGTAAGGATTAAAGAGTTAATTTTTCTTCTTTTTAAAATGCCTCTCCTACTAGTAGAGATTGGCAGACAGCTTATCTCTTTCTCAAAACATCAGTGAGTGAACAGGAACAGCTGTGGAACTCTTAAAAATTTTATTACGAGGAGTAAAATAGTTTTTTCTTATAATATATTATTATTGATATATTACAAAGTAAGGTTTGAAATTTGCTCTTTTTTTCTGTTCTTCTGTTTTCTCGTTTCAACGAGCAGTCGGAGTCATTTTCATGACTACAGACGTCCATAGACATCTACACAGGTGCTACACAGAAGCGCTGCCCTCCTTTCTCCCACCTCCATGGGCCACCGGCCTCTTACACACCGCACAAAACTCGTTTACAAAACTATTAATTTAATCAGATTTAATCAGTAACGTAACGTTAAAGATTGATATCTTTAACGTTACGTTACTGATTAAATCTCTCTCTACGTATCTGATTAAATCGAGCATAATGCTTTACGGCGCCTATGTCGCTAGCGTCTCTCGGCATCCTTCACTTCACAATCATTCTCATTACTGAGATTACTCATTATTATTATACATAATAATATACATTATTTAGTAAGATGCAGTTCCACACTGCATGCTTACATGCAGTCGAAGTAGTCCGGCACGATCGGGGAGGTACCTCTCGCTTAGACGAGACCGGCGTAAAGTGGCAGCAGTGCTGTCGCGTTTCGTGCGGTGTGTAAGTAGCCCATGGAGGTGAAAGGAGAAGGAGGGCAGCGCTTCTGTATAGCCTCTATGCGGATGTCTAGGGCGTCGGTAGTTATGAAAATGGCCCCGACTGGTCGTTTTCTCCCCTATATCATAAAAAAAAATACTCAAAATACCTAAGTGTCGAAGCTGACATACACTATTACAGCTATTCAGATTTTCGTTTATTGTTTCGTTTATGGTTGATGTGACCGTAATAAGTAGCCAAAGGGCGTTAACGGAAAGCTATTATTAGCCTTCTACTGCTGTACACTGTAGCCGCCAGGTGACAGCCCTGTCGGCGGTCCATGTCTCAAAAACCTGACAGCAGACAGTTGAAATTTGGATGAATGTAGGTGATATACCGTTTCAGAAAATCTACAAGTTTCAATAAGAAGAGATAAATAAAATTTGCGATGTTTGTACAATGTATGATGTACTTGTATTTATTTTATTTTAGTGTTATTTTGGAGATTTTCAAGTCTTTTTCTAGTTTTAATTCGAAATATTTCAACGCGCCAAGCAAATACTGGGCATATTGCAATGATATTAATATTATGTAACAACATTGTCGCCAAAGCAGTCTGATACTCGTCATACTTTTAGAACTACGTCTACTTTTAGAATTGGTGCGAAAAAATTGTATCTTTTATTCTAAGATATATCAACTATGGGATTTAGAAAAATTTACTAAAAGAAGAGAAAGAATTTACTAAAAGAAGACTAAGGGAACATAAAAATTATTGAACTTTCATTCTAATGTACGTGGGAATACATAAACCTGATTGAGTTGGCATCACCGAGTGACGTCGCCTATTGGATGCAAATTGTGGACCACACCCGCGGCCGGCGCACGGCGAACTTGAAACAAAATAGGGTCGCGCGGGGTCGTGACCCCGTCAATCAATTCAGCTTGTAATCACCTTCATTCACTTACATTGTATGCACCATTAGGGTTACCAGGGAACACTAAATTATCGGGACAAAATCTAAAAAACCGACGTTAATTATAAACGGGACAAAAAATATATTAATAGCTGTTTATTTCTGATAGAAGTTGAAAATTTTATTTAAAAGCCAGGCCCTTAATTCAACTAATGGTGATTTTAGCCTATTTCTCCTAAATATTTGTTTTATCGGGACTCTGGACATGATACAAAATGTCGGGACAATCCTAAATCAAATCCCTCCCACCTGGCAACCCTATCCTCGTCGGAGCTCACAGCGCTTCCCCTGTTTCTCGTCACCAACTAACGTGACGAAGACACGTTTCGTGTAAATTTCTGAGGCTTTTGTTAAAAAAATACGTTTTTTTAGTATAAGAGGTTAAGCAGTAGCAGTAGCAGCAGTATGAGTCTTTTGAAGTGTCTTCTCCCTTTTAAGAGAATAACATCATTATTATATAAAAAAGGGCCAAGTTCGATTCGGGGTCTCAAATCGACGGTTTCGCATCAACGAGAGGTATAACTATCTCCACGAGAAATTACTTAGGTTTTAAAAAAGGGTTTCATACCAAATTTCTGCATAAATACTGTAAATTTAGTTAGAACTATAATTTTATTCAAGGCATCAAGACGTTAGTATCCTAATAATATTATAAATGCGAAAGTTTTTGTTTGTTTGTTTGTTTGTTACTCCTTCACGCAAAAACTGTTGAACTCATTTTCACGAAATTTTCACACATTTAGAGAGTAACTAGGATTAACACATATGGTAGATTTTATCCCGAAAAAATGTTCCTAGCGGATGCCAGGGGATGATTTTCTATTTTCCACGGGATTGAAATTTACGCGGGTGAAACCGCGAGGCGCAGCTAGTTTGACATAAATTTCAGCTTGATCCTTTCAAGGTCTTGCCAGTACAGACTAACGGGCAACAAAGTGATCCTTTAAGGATTATATTTTTTCTCTTTGACATAGGGAATCCAAGAACACTGAAGGTTCTCATAATATCATCATTTTTTTAAATGATGATATTATGAGAACCTGCCACTTTAAACAGCGTGAAATCAAGATAAATATTGTGTGAAGATTTAACGCGATAATCACAGAGGTCGAAAGAAACTTGTTTCAACAATCATGGAAATTGTTTAACATTCTTTTCATCAAATAGGTTAACTATTTACTTTCGTTCTTCGATTGTTTGTTTTTGTTTATAAAATTATTACTGTTTCTGAAATAGTAAAAAGCTACGTTTTTGTTGTTTTTAGGGTTCCGTATCTCAAAGAGAAAAAAACGGAACCCTTATAGGATCTATAGGATATCAGATAGGTCTGTCAAGACCTTTTTCTCTAAAACGCGTGAAGGGATTAAGCTGAAATTTTTGTCAAATACGAAGGTCAGTTACGTCTTGAGGCCTTGAAAAAATCACACTTCTAAGTTAACGCAATAAAAAGTTATAGCCATTTATGCACAAATTTTGTATGAAAACGCACTTTTCGAAAACCTATAGGGTACTTCCTGTTGAGCTAGAATTCTGAAATTTGACAAGAAGTAAGACCTTACAGTATACATATAGGAATAAATCTAAAAATTGGTAAATAAAATTTATATCACTGGAAAAATCATTACCAACTTATGCATGTAGATCGTTTCATACTAAATGTATGCAAGCACCCGCATATATAAGTTTGTCAACTTGTCGCAGGGAAGTGTAATTTTCTCAACGTCTATTACTTTTGCTCATACCTCCCGTTCCTACAGAACCCTCGGTGTGCGAATCCGACTCGCACTTGGCCGGTTTTTTTTATGAAGTTGTCAAATTTTCTAAACATTTTTTTCTTCACTACGATACGAAGACCTGATAACCTAATGCGTTTAGGATTAGAAATTAAAAACACTAATGTCCCCTTTTATCTTGGCATGATTGGTCGATTTTGCGATTGCTATTTGCTATTAATGCGGTTTACCTTGTGGCTCATTGATAGTTCATTCTTCAATATAATAATAATATCTGCGAACTTTACACACTAGGTACGTTAGACTAGCCCCCTGCTAAACGCCGTAAAGACTTGTGTTACGGGTACTAGATAGCAACATATTTAATATTGTGGACAAATTTAAGAATTTAAGATATTTAAGAATTTTATTATAGTGATTCGTATAATACATAGATCTATAAACTGAACGGGATTCGAACCCGCGACCTTTACGTAACACGCTCCGCCTACACGAGCTGTTACCACTGCGCCGGTCGTCAAATAACATTCCTTCATAGTCGAGGAGCTTTCTAAATATTTTTTCACTTCTTTTATTTCAGCAAGTCTCCTGGGGTCGGAGTGTGTGCTGTCCGAACAGTGCTCACTCCGTGTGGCCTACAGCGCCTGCCTGGATGGAGTCTGCAGATGCTCTGATGGACACTTGCAGTTCAGAAAACATACTTGCCTGTCTCGTAAGTAAAAGCACTGTAAATATTGTGCTTAACACAAATCTACCGAGGCATCTTTTCCAGTTTTAGGCATACAAGTGCCAAAAAGAAAAAAGAAAGTCCCAAAGTTTCCAAATCCCAAATCCCGTTTTTACGTTTACACTATAAAATAATGATACCTACCAACTTTTATATCTAAGTGAAATCCACAAATTAGTCTGCCCCGAAGTCAATTTTTCAGCAATACCAATAATATCTTTACACCAAAATCACCACGTGCTTCCAAAATCTAGATGAAAGTCATTATATTGCAGTAAAAAATTATTTGCGTTCGTATCTACATTCTACTGTATCACGTACCAGCAACAATACGTTTTCGTTTTCGGTAACGTGCTCCCCATTCCCATGATTAGAATTGTCATACTTCCGTCGCAGTTTGTGAGAAAACTGCTCTAACTGTGCTCAAAGTACAATTCGAGGTATTGTGAGAAAAAGTGCGTGATAACCATATGTGTGTGTTCAACACAATAGGCCTCGTGGGAGGTATTGATGATTTAACGCTTGTTTGAATGATCAACGACTTCTTGTTTATAAATGATGTTCTTCAGGTTAAAACAGTAGACGCTATTATGACGTATGGCATAAAAATACTAATTTTTCTTACAGCTGCGGCGCCAGGGCACGTATGTTACAGTAACGAACACTGCCGACTTTGGGACAAGGAGAGTCACTGCGAGTTCGTTATCAGAGACCTTATCGGCAGATGCGCATGCAGTTCTTTCTTCAGACAAGTCGGCGATAGATGCGTCGCTCAAAAAATACCATCACATGCAGCCGAAGTTTTCGCGAATCAAGATATAAAACCCGCTATATTCCCTATAAATAATACAAGTAAGCTGGCGCCACATAAAAACGCAAATCGAAAGATAGATACAGCCAGTAAATTTACTCCACAAAAACCAGATGAAGTGGCTGATGATATTAAACCAAGTGGCTATATACCACCAAACTTACCATCACCCTTTTTTAACAACCAAGAAGATAATATTTTAATGCAAACATCAAATCATGTTGTAAATAATCAAGAAGATAGTATTTTAATGCAAACAACAATAAAAGTACCAACTGTTGAATCAGAGCAGAGACCGACAACTATTAATAAAGATGAAGATGTTTCTGAATCAATTAAATTGGACGAGATAACTGCTCATTTGCATGCTAACGATCAACCTATTTATAGAATCGTTGCTCAGCCAACTGTAGCATCTGAACAAATAGATAAAAAGAGTCCTTCGAAAGATCAAATTCGATCTAAGACACAAAAAGGCCACCATAAAAAGCCCAAGGGTAAGTAATCCTTTTAAATTTACCATTGAAAAACTATTGTCCCATTCGGCGTATGCGGCTAGGTAACTAATAATAGGTAAATTTAAATTTATCTATTATTAGTTACCTGTCAAGGAAATTCATTTGTAGATTATAAAGAACAAAAACACATGTATGTAGAAATTTGTGTACTTGGTTGATACTGTGCAGCATCCTATTCTATTAATATTATAAATGCGAAAGTTTGTATGTTTGTTTGTTTGTTATTCCTTCACGCAAAAACTGCTGAACTGATTTTCATGAAATTTGGCACACATTAAAACATAGGAATTTTTATCCCGAATAAAATTTCCTATGGGATGCCATGGAATGGATGGATCGAAATTTACGCGAGTGAAACCGCGGGGCGCAGCTAGTAACTTATAAGTCGATACTAATGTAACTGTTCTGTTCATGATCAATATTGTTATTGAAATAAACAATTTATATATATAATAGTAATTATAATAATCCTCATGGTCGTAATGACTCTATTTAGACAAAATTACTATAAGACATTATAATTCTCACAGTTGAAATAGGAAGAAGGGAAAATCATTTTCCTAGCTCTGCACTGGCCTAAGATACAATATGGTCCTTAGCAAATTTTATAACAACTAGCGATCATTATCATCATAGTACATGGTAAATACTTGGAAATAGAGATTAACAATATTAAGGACACAATGAGTAAAAACCAAAAAAAACCTTGAAGAACGATTCATAATATTATCTCCCATGGTCTCCACGTTTTAGACAAGCATAGATACGACGGTGTACCACTCGAACACTGGCCAGTTTCCCTTGGCATGTTGTGTTACGCCGACGAGCAGTGCCGCCAAGTGGACCCCCACACAAGCTGTATCAACAAACGCTGCGAATGCACGTATCGGAACAACTCCACGTCAGCTTGCTCCGCGCGTAACAGAGGCTGTCTACCTGGTACCTTTCAAGTAAGAAATTTCTAGATTGATCCTCTCAAAGACGCAGTTTTTCCTATCAGATCCCGTTTCTTAGTAGGATTTTATCCCGCACTAGCAGAGCAATTTAGATTTTATTTGCTTTGTTTCATTAAATTTGTTGCACAGTTGTCTTGAGCAGATTTTAGAACAACAAGTGATTCAGTATTGTGATCAAATAAGTTTTAAAAATAAAGAAAACGTGGGTTATTCAAGAGGCACAACTTGTATATTTGTGGACTGACCATAGAAGTTTTCTGCAAATTGCAAAGCAGAGATCATATCCATACATATTTACAGTGTAAGGCAACCGGCCAGTGTATTAGCTGGTACTTCGTCTGCGACGGCCGCAACGACTGTCCAGATGGCTCCGACGAGAAATGCCAAGGTACTAGTAAAGGTAACGTAACTCTTTGCACTATTTTCCCTGTACTGCACACCTTATTACATACTTGTAGTGGTAGTAGTACTTGTAGATTTAGTATTACATACTTGTAGACTCCTTGAAACTAATTTCTACTACATCTGAGTGTGAACCTATTTTTCGTTATGGACATTTTTTCAATTTAGAGATCGTGAAACTTAGGGAGATCTAAATTTATTATCACTGAAAACAGCTAGTAATAAAATAATATTAATTACCCTTATAATGTATTCGTTTTTTTTTCATATTGCACTACTTTAGATAAGATTGACTGTTCGATGTTTATTACAGTCAAGTCGGTCAAATATGAAAACAAAATTCTCGTTGCATTTGATATAGTTGCGTATTCTTTGAAATTTATTGCCAGAATTTATTTCTACATTAGAACCTCACCCCTCTACCACAAACAAGTTTTTGTACTAATTTTGGAATAGTCACTTTTAGTATTTTTAAGAGCTAGTGAATAATCATGCCACATTGAACCAAGCCCGCATTGTTTGGGCAATGAAGTGACAAAAGAGACTAGAGTACCTACTTCAACGCCTATAGAGGTGATATAGTCTATTTTATGAATTCATATAGTACTTATATTATGTTAGTCTATTATATTAAAAAATGCGAAAGTGTGTTTGTTTGTTTGTTCTTTTTTTCACATGAAATCGGATTAACGGGTCGATGTGATATTTAGTATGGAGATAGTTGAAGGACTGACGAGTGCCATCGGCTCGAAATATTATGTACAAATATTTTTTTTTCTACCATGCGAACGAAGCCGCGGGTAATAGCTAGTAAGAAGATAAAAGTAAATGACGACCAGGCTGGCGCAGTGGTACAGGGCTCGGATAAGTGGAGCATGTTGCGCCAGGGGTCGCGGGTTCGAATCCCGCCTTGGTCATGGATGTTTATATATGTATTTCTATAATAAAAATCTTAAAAACATAACAATTCTTAAATTTATAAAACATATTAAATATATTCCGTTGTCTAGTACCCGTAACACAAG
>LUGF01027908.1:127075-138999 GCA_001625245.1 Calycopis cecrops | reverse complement strand
AGCGGCGCGCTGCGACGGCAAGCCGCAGTGTCCCGGCGGAGAGGATGAGAAGAACTGCAGGGCCACGAGGAGAAGAGGGTAAGAGCATGCTCAGATTCTTCTTCTTCTTCTTTAAAAGCACAGCTCTTGTCGGTGGAGTATTTTCCAAATGTCCCTGTCCTCTGCTAATCTCTTTAGCTCCTCGTTCAGATTAAATACCGAATGTAGTAAGTACCGAGATACTAGTAAAGCTACATTTGTCGCGTCTAAATGCTGCTGCGCGTTATATCTCTGGCTAGTAAAATAATAATTATAATAATAATCTCGTCCTAGCCGATTTCGGCTACGGCGGCCGTCTCTATAGAGACGAGCCAGATACGCAGGACATATTACCTATAGTGCTCAAGTGTGTGCGCAGACACAAGAGCACTCTCTATTCCCTGACTCTCATATTCCGATGGGACGGCAATCCGACACGACCGGTGAGAGATCAGGCGCAGGACCGGCGGCTTAACGTGCTCTCCGAGGCACGGGGGTGTATCTCCGCCAACTTCCTGACTCCGGACTGTTATTAGAAATTGAAAAATCCCAATAACAATTTTTGGTCCGACCCGGGATTCGAACCCAGGACTTCACGTCTATGGTTGAACACGCTTACCACTAGACCACAGCTCGTAAAACGCATGTATCGAGCGCGGTCCTCTCGACTCGCGCGAGCTGTCAACGTTTCGAGATACTCAGACGCCAGTGCACACATTCACGTAGTCTGTTCGAAATGGAGCGGGATTACTTCGATACCGAACATTTTGTTAATAAAAGTATCTGGACATAATAAAAAGTTGAAATGCGCGGATTCGCGCATAATTCGCATCATCTGAACACGGTCTGAGGAGTATTTAACAGATAGCAACGGCATAGGCAAGCGGATTCCGGATCGCAGTGCTTACATAATGCGCCTCTGAGTAACCAGTATGTAAATGACGTCAGTAATAATGACCAAAAAGCTCGATCTTCACGTTTGTCTTCTTATGATAATATGTAAAGAAATGCAAACATTTAAATATTTATTTTAATATTAAACATTTATTTTATATTTTACTACATAAACAGCTTAAAGGGCTTATAGATTCCCGGGTAGAATTAAGTTCATTTTCTTTGGTGGTCGACGTTTGCTGTAGAATAGCTACAATTTTAATTGTAAAATTCATGTTTACAGAATCTTGTCTACGAATTCACTCACGTGTGTACAAATCATTTCTTCAAAGAAACACCATCCGAAACGAGGACACGGCTAGGAATAAAATGCATTAAAATAACTTACTTTGTTCATTACGAATGAAAACTTATAAATCACAATTAGGGGTTTGTTAAACGTCATTGCGTCATTTGCAAACTGTGTACCGAATATGGTTCTACTCGGCTTTACCTGATGAGTAGCAATCACGTTAATTATGTAATGACTCATACCCGTACAAGACTTGAGCGTAGGTCTACCCACAAGTTATTTACGCCAATCGGTCATCCAGTTCTAAACAACTTATGTACGACTCACCGACCCATTTCCCAGGTGTAGGCTACAAGGATATGTACCGTGTAATGTGTTCTAGGTATGTGAAACTAGTTTCGCCCGCCGGCTGCTAACAGTATCGTTTTTCCAGTTGTCCGCGACACACATTCCGCTGCGGGTCCGGCGAGTGCCTGCCGGAGTACGAGTTCTGCAACGCCATCATCTCGTGCAAGGACGGCTCCGACGAACCGCATCATCTGTGTAATGAACAATCCAGGTAATTGAACTTATCTTGTACTAGTTGTACCCTACAGGCGTTGCTAAGCTACGCCGCCAATTAAAATAAATTTTAAAGAAATACGTAATGCCCGATTTACACGTATTAAGTAGTTAAGTAGGTAACTAAATTTTAACTTACCTTTAAGTACTTAATTGCATGTAAACAGATAATTTAGTAGCAAGTTGCAACTTAAAATTTAGTTAATTACTAAACTAGTAAATTAGAAATGTTTCTATTTTTCTCTTAAGTTGGTGGGAGTGGCTTAACACTTGACATGTTTGGACAGGCACTGGATGAGTAAAATGGATAAGTGTATTGGAGGAATAAACCCCGGCTGGTTAAATTATTATTTATTCGTCGTGTTTTTTCTTGTTCCTGAAATAAAATGCTACTAGTGCCATACTTATCTCATCTTTACATTAAATTTCTACACACAGTCTTGTGGGTTTGGTTATTTCCCTAATGATTTCATCTATGTTTTCGTCCAAAACATCACCCAAAATAAATTTAATCACAGAATTTATGACTTTGTTACTATGTTGAATGTCCGTATTGAGTGAACTAATGAGCTTAACCACTTAAATACGTTTGGACATATGCAATGCAATTAAGTACTTAAAGGTAAGTTAAAATTTAGTTACCTACTTAACTACTTAATACGTGTAAATCGGGCAATATGCAATGCAATTAAGTACTTAAAGGTAAGTTAAAATTTAGTTACCTACTTAACTACTTAATACGTGCAAATCGGGCATTACACAGTCACTTTATTGATAGGACGTTGGAATGACAGAGGCGCTATCTGTCGAAAATTGGTCTTATAAACTTACCACCCTTTGTGGGTTCATCTACTTTTTTTAGCTAAAGATCATCACCATATTATGATTTATGAGCATTAGAGCAGGTTTACGATTCTATAAAGAACATTCAGACAGCCATTCATTTTTGCATCATGTATATGCTCCATACTGCAGGTAGGGCACATTTGATAATATTTCTATTTTTAAGCAAGCGCGAAGGAAATTTCGAAAGGACTGGAAAGGATGACAAGAATTGTGGATTTACATCTACGAGAATTAGCGTGCGACAAAATGGAATACTTCTATGTAATTTTTACCTATTACGTCATAAATTCCGATGGACTCCACCCATTTATATTGTTTAGGCAGCTCTATGATGGTGTGGTGGCAGTGCTCATAGGTGAGCTCAGAAATATGGCTCTTTTCTGTTTCTTTTGGCGCGTTTCTAAAAATGATGAAACGTTTTTTTTTTAACGTTGCACACGCACACCGACAACAACAATATACATTCAGATAGGGTGTGGCTAATGATAATGATTCAATATTTTAATATAATTAAATATTTCAATATTATACCAACTATCATAATAATTAATAACATTATACCGTCCTTATGAATAAATCAACAGTTTTGACATTGAAACTCACCAATCGCATCAGTGTGAATGCGGTGCAATGACACTTTTAGCAGAAGTATTATTAACGGCGTAGGATTTATAAATCTTAAACAGCTTACAATATTATTACAAGAATGCGTTCCCATGCTGGGATCATAGGAACAATTAAATAGGTTTACCGTTATATGAGGTCAATGGTTTTGTAGCTAATTATTGTGACCGTCAGGTAATGATATAAACCTGACAGTTCATTCAATACTGGCAGGATCGAATCCCGGACGAGGCATGTAAAGCCAAAAATATCAATCGACGCCAAAATTAAAAAAAAACAAATACATCTTGATTTGATTGAACCACCACACTGGACCACCATGGTACATAATTATATCACTCAAGATTCGGTTGTGGGAGCATAAGTGGGAAATCTGCAAGCCAGACAAATAAAAAATACGCCACGGACAATTTGTCAAGTTATCTATGTGATAATACTTTATAGTGCCCTATTAAATTGTAGCCTATTTGCCTTTTCGCGTGAATTTAAGGGGGAAACCCATGAACAGTGGTAATGAGACATGTAAAGAAGAATGGCATACACCTACCTCCCTACTACTACCTACCACCTACACAGTATTTCATATTTATAAATTTCATAATATCCACAATTTGCTGATCTTATATTCCTAAGACGTTTACTTGATCCCTACTTATCTATACCTACTTAAAGAGGGCAGGGGTTGTTGGTTTGATTTGTCCACAATAAACAAGATACGACATATTTTGCTCGCGCCTGTGCGGCGTACCCCATGGCCCTTCACTGTCCTACAGCCTGCCACTGACACTATCTTGACACCTCATCTCTTTTGAGTTTTGCCTTTTCCATATTCGTACATTGGTCGTGCATTTCTGTCAAGTATTTAGTATTTACTGTTGGTTTCATAACCTTTTATGGAGTTTGATATTGTTTATGTCTTAGGTTAAGGTTTTAAGATCGCTAGGAGTATGAAAGGCGCGGCATTTTTTATGTTAGACCTCGATATATAGGTACATATAAATATGTAAATAATATTTTGTGAGGTTCGGTTATATTCGACTTAGAGTCATATTCTAAGGATTTCTTTCTTCATGGTCATCTTCTCCTTATCCATAATAAATAATAATTATGTAATGTTTCTATAGTAACGGAAAGTGTGGTGTTGTTATGACGTAATCTTCAAATCCAAAAATCTACTACTAGACCAACATTTAGTAATTTTACCGACGTCAAAACAGGGGAGTCTTGGTTTGATCTGTATGTATGTATAGCATACATATGTGTATGTTTGTCTACGGTTATCTCGCGTTTGGCTTAACCAATTTTAATGCGGTTTTGAGAATAATATTCCTTACACTTGTGAAAAGATTTTGATACTTGCCAACTACGCCAATTTATTATCATCTCACACAGATGGCGCGCGGCGGAGTACTGTCCTCTGCGGTGCGGCAACGGTCGCTGTCGCAGCACGGCCGTGGCGTGCTCGGGCTACGACGGCTGCGGCGACAACAGCGACGAGATAGCCTGCACTATATGCAGTCAGTATACACCTTGTAGCACTTGCTTCACCACCGTATGATGCACACGTAACTGAGTTCCAGCCCGGATTATCTAACTTGCAACCTTTGGCCTATTGGATACTGTAGTTTATGGTTAGCTATAGATTGCAAAGAGGGATCAGTGTTACGGGGCGACCATGGATGACATGACAGTTGCTAGCCTTTTACTGTGACTCTGAGGGCTTGGGGCTTGAGGACTGGAGATATCCTTATTAAGGTATCATCTATCAACTCTGATCTGTCACACATTATATTTCCACTCTAGAATATGAGGTATGCAAAAGAACTAAGTTATTTTTACACACATTACAGAGGTATTGGAAACCCGTTTTGATAGCTGCCATACGACTTTGTATTGCACACATTATCATTTGATTATCAAGACATCATTATCATACAATCATCATCATCAGTCATACAACAAAGACAATAACTGCCTCTACTAATGGGTTAAGCGCATTATACCAGCTGCACTTTTAGAACTGTAGTATAGAAATATGTAGTGGAACTGTAGTATATTAAAGAAAAACCAATTACTGATTTATGTGCATCAAATTAATTTTTACAACCTTGCCTAGTCCAAAATAACATCCACGTACCATAGGATTTATGCACATAATAAACAGTTTATAATGTGTTTTATATACAAATTTATAGTAAAAGTTTTATGGCTATAATTATGGTTAAGTACTCTTTTAGATAATACATTCAATTGTTGTAGTTTTGATCACAATCATCAACATCATAATCAGTCTGAATTCGTCTAGTTTTTTTTAGAATATGGGGATAACATAGCAGCCGGGGCCTTTGGGTGGTTGCCGACTCTCATTATTATCATCCGCATAGTCATAACTTTAAAGTGGTATCATATGAGCTAGATGTATCACACCAGACGTGCCGGATCAATTCGGCTATAATGCTACCTCTTACTAAATATCAATATAATATTTTAATAACATTTGTTTCCTTGGTGCTTTGGTGTTGTCTTTACGCAAGTTGGTGTCTTTACACAATATGTGGGTCATAGTAAGGTCAACAATGAACATTTTGGGAGCAGTTGTTTAAACAGAAGGTGCACGCACAATACGATTGTACACGGTGTGTCCCGTTACATGTGTATCCATTAGTTTCGGTTACGTTCAAACAATGTTCCGCCAACCCTGTAGTACCGTTGGTACTTTACTGACACACATCACGGCTATGGGTGTTCATAGTTATTGACATAAAAGTATTTTGAAAAGAGGGCAAAAGCAAAACTGCTGACTTTTTAACACATTTCTTCAGTTTATGGTTTCCAATGAAGTTTGAAATCACCCATCGGTCTTAAAAATTAATGTCGTTGGGAAGTGCATAATTTTTGTGTTATTTTAATTAATTCAATGTGTTACTTATTTAAATTCGTAATTTCAAATGTCCACAACATATTGTCAATGTTACCATCGTTAGCAAAAATGGTCATTTATGTATATTAAGGATTAAAAAGCTACTTATATGATGGATTTTTTATTTTTATTACAGTATTCAATAATTAAAATACAATAAATAACATTTAGACAATCCAGGATGATTACGATGGATAAAAATAAATAGGTAATAAGAAAATAGTTGGTAACATTCTCGACCGATTTTACAAAACAGATATGAACTACTGCCAGAAAATTAAAATAGTAAAGGTCTCAAAACACTACCCTGTGACACGCCATACACTAACGATCGGCGCAAATCGTCAAATTCATCATCAAACAAATGTCAAAATCAAATTCTTCATCATCAAATAAAGTGAATTGTTTTTTGTAGATCGATGGATAAATGATTATTGTTTTTGTTTAATTTACAGAGTGTCCCGAGTCGCCATAAAACCTTCGTAGTCCTGATGTAAATAATCTTCAGCAACGGATCTCAGAGAAACAAGTAAATTGTAGTTCCACCTCAAAAGGCTTCAACTCTCGTACAAGGTCTTAATAGAATAAAGAAAGAAAATTGTCTGAAACTTTTCTACTTTCCTAATGTATCGTTAAAACTTATGTCAAGGAGCGAGAATCCAAACTACCACGGTATTTAATTTCATTTTTTTTTTGTAAAATGTCTTCAAAACACATTTGAAGACATCGTGTTGTCAAATTTAGTTGTAAAATATTAAAATGACTCTTGTAACCTGTTAATATTAGTAAGGAATTTGTAGAGATTAGAATTTTAGCGAGTTAAGTGTTTAGTGACATCATTTCGACGATGTCAAAAATAACACGGCTTGCCTACTTGGTAATATGACTTAAAAATAACTTCTTTTTAATTGAAACACTAAGCGATACTCCCAGTGAAGTTCTTCAAACTGTAGCTTAGGGTTAATTACACGAGTACTCCTGTATTAGGTAATATGTCTCTCTATATGACCAGCTAAATTTGCAGTAACTTAAGGTACAAGTTGGAAGCGGGCGACGTGTCGCCGCTTCATGTCGTCGCGACACGTCGCCGCTACACGTCGCTGCGGTTTCTATGTA
The DNA here is from genome assembly GCA_001625245.1 of Calycopis cecrops. Lineage (NCBI taxonomy): Eukaryota > Metazoa > Arthropoda > Insecta > Lepidoptera > Lycaenidae > Calycopis > Calycopis cecrops. The sequence continues at coordinate 131,728 of LUGF01027908.1, read as the reverse complement.
TTTCTATGAAATTACCTCATGACCGCAGCGACGTGTAGCGGCGACGTGTCGCGACGACATGAAGCGGCGACACGTCGCCCGCTTCTAACTTGTACCTTTATACTTCTACTTGTGTAATTTATAAAAATTATAATTTACAGTCTCATTAAGAGTCAGTCTAATGTATAAAATATATTTAAGTTAATATGTTAAATGTTACATTAGTATTTTTTATCTGCATTTTATAGGTTTTGATTAAATTATCGATGTTTATTCTTTAAGACATTTGTAATATTCCGTGTAATAATGGTAAGTTTATTACAATATCTTAAGCAGTAATGTTTTAATATTACTTTTTAGTATTAATATACGTATTATAAAAAATTAAGCACATTAAATAATTTCAGTATTAGATAGGCTTAGGCTTTTTTTTCTAGAATCGAGAAAAACATCGGTTAAAGGCGTATAAAATATGATTTATTTGCTAATTATATGCCTTATAAAAATAAGTAATGCAATCATGTATCTAGAAGAAGCCACAAGTAGAAAACCATAATGAATTTGTAATGGGCCAAATGGTATTAACAGTTCGATGGAGTTCAAAGTTAGCAACGAAATGTGGGTTCAGAAAAAAAAAGTTTTGTAATCATTTTTATTCTTTTTTTTCTTTTCTACATCTCTTTTTTTCTTTACAATTTAGTTATTTAAATAATACATTTATTATCTAATAGTCTAAAAATATAATACATTTGTTTAGTTTAGGATTAAGATTGTATCTACAATAAGAGCAACACAATAAGACTGAGAAAGAATTCTTGCACTATTTTCTGCATTTACCTACTACTACAATATTATATTTCTAAAAGGATATTAGAAATAAAATATTGTCTGATCTGTACATAATGTAGATTTAAAATTATATGCACATAACTTTATTAACCACTTTAGAAATTCATTAACACAAATTAAGGTTATGTTATAATTTTTGCATATTACCTTTCATTTTACTTGTTGATTGAACATGAATCTGTGGGGACTTTTTACTGAAAATCTATCATATGCGAAGTGGAGATAGATGACACATACGCCATTAGTAATTATAGGTACCCTGTCAGACTAGTGGAGGAGATAAAAAACATTAAAGTATGCTGTAAATAAATTGAGCGAGATGATGTCGGCGGCTGACACATCTTCCGATGGGTATAGTCTCGTGAGTTCGTTGAGAGCCTGGAGAGTAGCCTCGCTGTAAGTTTCGGCAATTAATTCTACTTAATCAATCAAGCAATTGCGCAGAGAGTGCATTGTAATATTCCACAGTGTCAGATGCCTCTTCAAAGTCGATAAAGTTGACAAGGGGCTAATCGCTTATGATTATGAATGTAATCCTCCATGGAAAATCGACTTCTAAAATTAGCTTGCTCAATTGGCTGTGCCAGTTCCAAACGTAATTTAAGGCAACTTTAGTAGTAAACAGCTTAAAGACATGTCTGAGCAGAGAAATTGGCTGATAATATAATCAGTAAGCAATTTAATCACGCTATGTGAAACCCCTTTTTTCCTGGATGTTTGAGTTTTCTTATCGATTAGAGCTTTGTTGACCATGAGCTGTAATTGCGTACCACTGTCGCTATTGTTTATTTGTAGCTACAAGCGTGGGCCTATCCATAGCGAACGTACCATTTACAATTTTGAACATTTCTGCTCTACAACAAAAACTATAATAATATCTAAATTTCTGCCATAATATATTCATAACTATTGCAAGTAGCTGTATGTTCATATCTTAAGTAAAGTATAGTATACTTTATCTAAGGTTCATAATATGATACATAATTTCTATGATTGTACAATGACGCTTGCATTTCCGATTTAGCAGAACTTCTCTACAATATACAAGTCCATATTATAATATCTGGTATACTATATCTAGTAAGTTTTATGATAATACTAACTCTCATGTATTTTATTTTATTGTTAGATGAATTTATAAATAGGTAGTAAATAGTAGTGGAGAAATAAATGTACCTAAATAAGCGTGTGGCATGTTGAGAGTAACTTATTGTAATATATTTGTTCTGTGTGTGTGATTGTGAAGATTTATTTATTAATAAAACGTATTTAGATAAATCAAGAAATGGGTTTATTATTCCTACCCTACTTTCAGCTAAGGTGGCCATCTTTATAGACTAACTGCATAATATGGTATATTAAGTGTGTGGAGACACAAAAACGTTTATATTCCGATGTGTAAGAGAAATAAGAAACAGGTTTAACGTGCTATGCGAGGCACTGGTGTAACCGCCAACTTCCTAACTTCGGCCTGGCATAAGAAATTTTGATCTATCAGCGACTAGAAAGACATCAGACTTATTTTTCGGTAATGCCCCCTTAGTTGCACAGCAATGCCTTTATGCACGCTACCTATGGGTAGGGTTGCTATCCGTCCGGGTTTCCCCGGATTTGTCCTAGTTTAGAGGGCGTCCGGGGAGCGTCCGGGCGGGGTTTTATTTGTAGTCCGGATTTTGATTTAATTGATTTGATTTTTGAATGATTGATTTGATTCAAAAAACTAAGACTAAACATTTCAAGTTTTGGAAGAAATGTTTATGGTTACTTGAAGTATTTTTTTTAATTTCGTTATTTAGTTTAAAATAGCATTAAAATAAATAATACATGATTTATGACCATAAAAACTATATTTTACTCTTCTGAGTATCTTATGAAAAATACTATTTTCTAACGTCCGGGTAAGAAGCTCCAAAATCCGGGGTTCTTACATGCTTTGTCCTAGTTGACAGATTTTTGAGATGGCAACCCTACAGGCTATGGGTGACTTAACCAGGTAGTGTCGGGCTCGCAAACGGGGATGCACTACTGACTAAACCCCTGTGGGTGCCTTCAGCCGCTTTTATTGGAAGGTCTCGGATCTGCAAGCAACAGGATCCCACCAACGACAGCCTAGCCTCGGCGAAGAGATCATACTTCACCTCCTTGGGGTCTGTCTGGTTGGGTATGAATACTCCCTACTACGACGTCGGAACCGTGCAATTGTGTCAGGTTCCCATCCTGACCCCTGGCCCCAATACTCCAAAAGAGCACGCCACGCCAGTCGTCCAATCCACGCCGCGCCGCCGTCTGCTTATTCAGAGGGACGGGTAGAGGACCTCCCAACTGAGTTGCTCTTAGTCTGGCCTCTCCCTGCAAGCCTATCCGTTATGTATAGCCCTGACCGGCAGAGCCTTGGGGATCACCGAGGATCGCAAGCCCTCCACCATGACAAGGTGGCAGCACTTCGGGGGTAAGATAGACAAGACCTTTTTTTTTACGCAGGGGAATGCGTTACGCACCAGCCCCCGGAGTGTTTAGCTACCCTAAGGAGTTTGGGACTCCCGGCCAAGTGCCGGTTTACCCACTAAATCCTTGCGGCTCACTCGGTACACGGTACGTTTTCGGGGGTACCATGGGATCGCGAGCATTCTACCACGAGGTCCCCCGGGATGATAGACAAGACCCAACCTAACCTAATTTCGGGCTGTCATAAGATTTTTTTTTCAATCAAGGACTCGAACTGGGATCTCACAATCAATGGCAGAACAAGTTTATCTACAACTAGTATTCGCAGTAGTTTTGAATTGTCTTAATAAGGTCTCTTAAAAGGATCGAAATTTACGCGGATGAAACCGCGGGGCGCACCTAGTTCTACATAATTACAAAACAATTCCAGTGCATAATTGCAGTTTTCATCAAGTTTGTCTATTTCTGTTTGATTGGTGTGCTGTCAAAGTTTTAATATATTGACGAACTACATTCGCGCATGCGCAGCATTGATGCGCGAAATGGTCGCACAATTTACGTGAAAAGAACGTTTTGAGACGAAAAATATTAAATAAAACACAAGGATATAAACAAAAAGCATGGGTAAGTTTAGTTGAAATTTACTATGTTCTTTCCTTTCACCTAGGTACATTGTGTTTCGAGATAAAATAAGATTTTACTACTATAGGGACCTAATCAGTAGAGCATCGTTATTCATCTCCACAAGACAATTATTAAGACATTATATGAATTAATTGAATATCTACGTACGAAAAGTAACTATGTCTATTTATAAAATATATAAGTTCCAAATAAAGTAATTCAATTCAAGTCCCAAATAACATGTCGCAATGAGATTAAGAACCAAATAATATAATAAATTGTGTGGACTTGTTTACGTTTGTATGGTTAAATAATATCACTGATTAAATGATTGACAAACGATTTAAATCACTTTTAGACATTATTAAATACAAACAAATTGTTTTTATTTTATTCATTATATTAATGGTTTTTATTAGAATTAATTAGTCCTTATTAAGTATATATTACCTATTAACACGTGTAGAAAAATATTCCCATCCTTATGGCGATGGGAATAGGGGGAACAGGTGAAGAAATGGAGATGTGCAGAAAACTAAACCTTAGTATTATAATATTTATAATAATTAAAATTAAGGTAGTTCTGAAAATCAGTGCCTAAACAAAAGTCCTGGCTTAAACTGAGGTTCACCTTTTGTATCTACTATTGTAATAGTATTGTATAGTGTAGGTATAACTATTGTAATGCATATTATATCGCCAATTTTTGTATTTTACATTTCTTGTCTTTGTTATCTTTTTTTATTTTGATTTTTT
>LUGF01027908.1:107451-121421 GCA_001625245.1 Calycopis cecrops | reverse complement strand
CTTGATACCGCCGTAAGGCGAAAAGCTGTGCTGTCGCGTTTCGTACGGTTTGTGAGTAGCCCATTTTAGGAGACGAGGAAAAAAGGATAACGACATGGAAAACAATCTTGCAGATGTCCACGGCAATTTTCGATAATATAGTTTCTCTTATCTCGAAGGCCCTTAGTCGTATCGGATCTTTGACTATATAACCAACCCTAGAAGCGACCTACAGACGTTCCCCTCTGCCAAAGATAAAAATCTGTTTATAAGCTAGTATGGGGCATTATTTTTATGTGCGTATCTAATAATGTAGCCGAATTGCATTGTTTAGCGGGTGGCTACGGCATCACCCACCAAATTAGGCAGACTTGTGTTATAAGCGATTGCATTCGCGGCGTCTCCATTTGGTTAAGCACTCAAAGCATCGATCAGGTACCACAGTGATGTTGTACGCTTTTAGAAATGGTGCTTGAACCGCAAAGTTATGGATTTGCAAACTTTTAGGTAGTGGGCGTGGAACTTGAGTTCTACCGCAATGTCCGAAGATGGAACTCTAGTGCCGGTATTAAGCCAAATGATTCATCAGAATGCTTCTCATTATAAATAATAACTTATCACATATCAAATATGGCAGTACAAGTTACGTTATATTTTTGTGGTTATCTATATCCTGTGCTCTATATTTTTATCACTACAAACATTTATTCAAGCAATGGCATTGTATTCATCATTTTCTCACCACACACATCATTTATATACATAAATAAAAATGGCGTCTCAAAATTGACATGAGGCTGAGGCGCGTGAGCTGCCCTCGACGTCACAATCTAGGGACGAGGGACCCCGTGAGTTATAGTAAGAGTCATGCTGAATTTTAGCAGAATTGAGTCAGTCTGCCGTCGCGTTTCGTTCATAAGTCTATTTGAATTTCATAAATAAAAGAAGGTACAATAAGCTCAATTATTTTACTGTGTTTATTCTCCATTCATATCTTAATATACTCTTACTCATTATCCCCCACTGCAACTGGTGCGGCCTCTGGTGGCAAAGTTTTTATAACTTTTCGGCATTATATCCTTGATAAATCAAAATAGTTGAGATTGACGTAATAGTTTCATAAATTGCAGAAGTAATTAGATTGCAGGCATTATTGCAGGCTATATTCAAACGTTTATCTAACTTCGCATGAGCGTTTATCGTTTGTCTTAGATAAATGTGATTATTTATTATTATTATTATCATAATTTATACATCCGTAAAATTATTTAAATTTATTTTTAGTTCTAGCGTCATCTTGTGCTTAAGTAAATTATAGTCCAACACACAAACTTCCAAGGAGAAAGTCTAATTTACGCAAGAGAAGTAAATTTTCTCACTATTGTGTGAAAATTTACATCTCTTGCATAATACACAGGTTTACTTTTTGGTCACCGGCCAAATTTTCAGGTTTGGTTCAGAATCAATAAATACATTCGATTTATGAAATAAAAAATTATTAGATACAATTACTTTGTCCCATATTGTAAAACATATTTTTTGGTCACCACGTGCATCACACTCGGGACTCACGATAGGCCGGCGTCACTGACCTTGAAGTCGATACATTTTGTGTAAGAATACAAATCGATGTATTTTTAAGGACCATTTCCAATCGACTTTTATTTACAAAATATTACAATTAGACGATAAAATTTGAAATACACCCTTGAAATGATGTTTACTTCCTTATTTTCAAAATTGGCCGGTAACCAAAAAATAACCCTGTATAGTTTAGTATGCCGACTTTCACATTTCATACGATGTTTTGGATGTATCCAACGTTAGGCACGTCTTTCACTATAATAAAGTAAAAAAAAGAAAAAATAGCCAGGGCAAAATACTAAATTTAGCTGCATTTTGCTGTGCTGCGTACCTATAGCATGTTTGCTAATGCGATTTCATAATATTGTTCCCTGCGTAACGCCGCAAGGAAAGTTTGACGTCAAAAATAGTTTTTCTCAAAGAGTAAAAACACTTCATGCATATTACGAAATTTTTAATTTTACTATCAATGTTCATATATTTCCCTACATTTTGAAACAAAATATTCACATAAAAATTATAATATATGTAAATTATATTACATGTGACTATTATATTTATAATTATGCACATAAGTTTCTTGTTTTTATCGTACAGTTTTGCACAGGTATCTATAGTTAAATAAATATAATTCCAAATTGAATTAAGAGAAAACTATTAATATAAAATTTAATTACAAGTCTTTACATCAAAACTTATTTTAACCATCAACCAACCATGTATTTCGTTGACTTATTTAAACCAATTATTTCCGTGGACAGTGTGACAGTGTGACAAATGCATTGGTCCCTTGACCCAGTCTCTGCTGTTCCATTCCGGGTGTCTTTATCACAAGAAACGCAACATCATTACTATCACTTCTCAACCGAGCTATGCAATTCGTAATTTTGCCGGATTCTCCCTTTACTGCTGGCATAGTGTGACTGCATATCTAAGTGACGCTGCTGTTTCATAAACAACTATCTAAAAACGGAACGAAAATAAAATGCCACTAAACTTCTTATAAAATCATGTTATGAATAATGATAAAAATAATTTTAGTGAACAGAATCGACACTCCAGGATGCCAAATTCCTATAATCGGAATCAATTACAAACAGAGCCCAAGAAGCGCGGAGACGAAGACATGCGGAGAGCGTGCCGTCTTCTTGAAAAGACACAGCGACGACAAAATACAAATAAGTATAAATGACAGATATATTAGAAAACTTATCAAGACTAACTCTACGTATCACTGCTGCTACTCATTCTATAGAACTACAGGGTTAAAGAGAACAGCAAAAATTCGGTAATTTTTACTATTTTATTATAAAATTCTTAAAAAGATTTTTTGTAATATTGGTGTAAATGAGTTTTTCTGGTAATTGGTATGTCTGGTATTACGGTCTTTCGCCAGTCCTGTCCTGAGTGGGGACCGGTGGTATGTGAGATATATGAGCTTAGAACCAAGCCGTTAACTACTGGTCTGTAGAGAGACAGACATAAGCAATTAATCAAGCAACAACAATAATTTCCACAAGGTCCTCTATGGCAAAAGAGAGCAAGGGCGAGGGGAACAAAGGGAATACGTATGATAGAGAATCCAACAAAGTGTCTAGGTTACTATGCACTATGTCACCAAGATAACTGTAATTTAATCTCGAGAACGAGAGCCCCTTAACGAGTCCTGTACTTCGATCTGAAAAGTAATAAAATTTGTCGTTTACAGAAACACAGCATGTAAAAACATAAAAGATGGCGATACGTTCCGTTTGGAGGGTGATTTTATCAGCGTCAAGTGTTACGGCTCCCAGAAAATCAACAAGACTGGCATCTTTTATCAGGACATATATCCTTTTTGTAGAAAACTGAAATATATTAAAACGACGAAGTGTGAAAATAAAATCAACGTTCTCATGATAGGCATGGACTCCATGTCTTTGGAAAGATTTACTAACACCATGAGGAGGACTAACTCATACTTGCAAGACAATGGATGGCTCTGCTTTCTGGGATACCACAAGGTACATTTTCTGATTGTCTATAAGTTAAAACTATACAATTTATTTATTTATATTTTAATTATTATAGCTGGATTTTTTTGCTTTAATTTTGGCTAATTTAAGTATTAAACTAGAAGTAGATCTTTTTATTTCTTTTATACTTACAATTATACCATAAATATATAAACTACATAACATTAAAATATTATAAACGAGCTTAAAGTAACAACCTATTTCAGATTTTACAATATGTTGCCAATAATAAGACTTTTTATGCCAGTCAATTAAATTTAATTAAAAGTGTATGAATATGCAATGGTTATCGTTAGTGTTTTTATCGAGGAATAATATTTTTTCACTGAAATTAAATTAAAAGCTCTCCCATGTACTTATTTTATTTCCTACGTTTCGTTTTTGAATGGACCCTGGAACCACTCGTACACTTCATAGTGTATTTAATACATGATGCGATCTAGAAATGAAACAATGTTTATTACTCGTTTAAGAACAGTCCTACGTTCCATATATATTTAGACCGTCTCCTCTTGTCTTAATTCAATAAAGCATTTATTTATTAAGAAACACTTTCTAATTTCCTATCTAATACCATGCCCTTGAATATGCAGAAGACCTTAAAACAGCAATATCATGTCGAATTGATTTTACACCAACACGTGATAATTATTAATTTTAATTGTTGTCTATAGCGTGAGCGTATCTGTAAATAACTAATTATTGTGCTATTGACTAATATTTGTTTTTGTATATCTTTTTGTTCTATATCCATACTAGCTAGTGTTTGTCTGTGTTCGTAGATATTTACTTTATTTTTTTTTGTATTCCCTTTGCTAAAATGTAAAACCAAGTTTTTTGTAACCATGACCATAACCAACTATTTATGTGCGGCTATCAGAGGATTACTTGGACAAAAATTGGCTTACGTTAACATTATATAAGACTAATATTGTTGATATTATAGAAACTGATGGTCATACATATTGATGATATAATTTAAAACAAGTCTAATTGATTTTTAATTTCAGATAGAAGACGAGACTTTTCCCAATTTGATGGCCGCTCTAACAGGTCTCGACCTAAAAACTATATCAGAGAAATGCTCGCAGAGAATGGACTCCTGCAATGATCTGCTCATTTGGGAGAAGTTTAAAAAAGCGGGTTACGTGACTGCGTACGGTGAGGATTACCTGCGCTTGCCAGAGACGTTCAGCAAAAACTACACCTTCACCAAGAAACCTACCCACCACTACATGAAGCCCTTCTATCTGAAGGGTGAAAGAGAAATAAATAATAAGTCTTTATTATGCGCTGGCAAAGTGTCTTCTGGTCAACAATTATTGGATTACGCGTACGATTTTGCTCTCGCGTACAGGAAACAAAATTTCTTCGGATTTTTTTGGATGAATTCTTTCAGCCACAATGAGAATCAACACCCAGAGGAGGTCGACGCTTTGTTTGAAAATTTCTTCAACCGTCTCTCGTATACTGGTGTACTGCAAAATACTCTTATTATATTCCTCAGCGATCACGGTATACGTTTTGGAAAAAAGCGTCTAAGTATCGAATCGTACTACGACAATCGCTTGCCGTTCTTATTTATAAGGATACCGACGGATTTTAGATGGAAATACGCTAGGAAACTTAGATCGCTGATATACAATCAGTTCAGATTGATAACACCCTACGACTTGTACGATACGTTAAACGAAATAAATGAGATGGCTATGTGTAGACAATTTCCTGAGAACATGACTCCGTATTACCATCGCCAGAGCCTGTTCGACGTGGTGAGCGCCAACCGCACTTGCCCGGAGCTGGGCATTGGAGACAAGTGGTGCAGCTGCCACAATCTGTATCCATTGGACGTGAGAGACATTGAAGGAATAAAAGCAGTTCATTTCGTGATAAAGAACATTAAGAATAAAATAAAAGGGATAAAAACGAGCAGTTGTACGAAATGTGCGAACTTGGCCCTCAATAACGTAACCAGAATTCACTTCTACTACGACAAAGAGAAAATGAATCTGTATTATGTGGTAGCTTTCTCCGTAGTCCCTGGAAATGTATTTTACGAAGCGACCATTTTAAGGCGTGATTCTAAATTGAGTATTATTGGTCCAGTTAGTATTATATCGTCCTATTCAGGTTTTGGTAATTGCTCTATCAACCCTAAGAATAGTATATTTTGTGTATGCCAAAAAATTAGCAATTGTATATTTTAGAGAAAGTTTCGGACATTTACTTTTGCTATATCTGTGATAAATTTTACTAAAGTCTTTCTCTATCTTTTCTTATACTATTACGATTTACAAGTTAATAAACTTGACATTGTGTTTTGTGTTTTATTTTAATACCGGATCGGATCGGACAAATTCCTCCCTCACACGCCTTATCACTGTGTTAGACTGCAGATTTTTTTCGGATCTGTACTTTTGCTGTGGAAGCGATGACAGTCCAATATGAAGCTGTCATCGGATTGCTATGAGTGCTCGCTGGCGACTTTGAAGTGCCCTCTGATGGAGGGCACTTCAAAGTCAAAATTGAGGACGACCTACGATCAGCCAGGGGCTGTTCTATGGAAGCTATTTAGCAGATTTTGCTTCTAATGTGAAGACTGTGAAGTGCTAGCTAAAATATGTATGAATAGATACTAATCTAAAATATGATATTATTTTAAGAATTTGTAAGGTTTTTTGTTAGCGGAGGCAAAAAATATCTTCAGAATTATATTAAATGCGATTTTTACAAACATATGAGTAAAGTTCTAATTCAATTAAAGATGTGTAAGTCTTTTATAATACGGCACTTATAACCTGAGAAAACCTAAACAATTTTTTACACTTACTCTTAAAGCAGGAAAAACCTAGTTTTTACTAGTAGTTTTGGCTGTGACCTTCAGGCAGGTGAACTTTTTGTGTATTAGTGGATTCACAAAAGGAACTCAAACTTCGTAGATTCTTGTGCTCTATCTTATTATTATTATTATCTTCCCTTTTTATGCTGTGACTACGAATCGACGCCCAGATACATCGGCAAACAAAAGGGAAAGCGTTTTACCCTGCGTCACCAGATCTTTGAGCTTTTCTGAATCTCCTCACCCACACGAAACTAACGCCTTCACATCACTCTCGTGTCATGCAAGCTTCACACTTTCTCTTACAAAAGATTTTTTAACTTTTTATAAAAGCTAGCCTACAATACTTCTACCAATTGCCAGACTACCGCAACAACAAATTTTAAGGTATTTTATCAGTCTTTTTAGAATTTTCTTTCTTCTATCTTTACTAGTTTGAATTCATTCTTAATTTATTGAAATTATTACCAAAGAACAAATTAAAAAAGGGCGAGTCGAACTGCAGCATTTGAAAAATAAATATATTTGACACAAGAACAGAACATTCTTGTCAAATCAGTAATTGTATGCGTAGACAGAGGAAACTATTGTATGTAAATTTATTTTTTCTTTAACTTTTCTATTTTCCTTGTTTAATCATTTGAATCTTAGATAAAGAATCTATTATTCATCTAAGATTTGAATAATATAATTAATTTATTCAAGTTACCTATTACGTACCTGTGCGATAACGAGTCATACTTTAATGGAAGCGTTTTCTCAATAAAAAACAATTGATTCAAGATCGTGAGCATCGCTCGAGTATACCATCATCAAGTCAATCATAGATATAATTAGTCAGTGAGATGATCGTGCCCGGCGGAACCTCTGCACCAGGTGTTTAAGTGTGCCAGCACGATCAGTATATCACTGTTTACTGCTCATCATTATCACAGTCAAAATACTAGTTACATACTTCTTGGTCATTGTCATCATTTCTGAAAGTCGTGCCCGTTCTGGAAATCCTCCACAAAGATGTCATTTTCTGTTTAAGGGCTGCAGTCGCCGTGAGGCCAATACTAGTTACAGTTGGATAAAAGAATCAGTCGCGTAGCGTGCTCTGGCGAGGCCCAGTATATAAATTAGAATGGGGCCCTTATGAAGAGTAAAGATTTCATACAAAAAAAAATAATGTTTGTTTACGCAAGTAGGGGGCCCCCGTAGCCTGGGGACTCCGTTTAATTGATACTGATTAGATAACTAGCTGCGCCCGCGGTTTCACAAGCGTAAATTTCGATCCCATGGTAAATCATCCCGTGGCATCCTATAGGATCATTTTTTCGGAATAAAAACGAACCTATGTGTTAATCCTAGTTACCCTCTATGTGTGTGTCAAATTTTATGAAAATCGGTTCACCAGTTTTTGCGTGAAGGAGAACAAACAAACAAACAAACATACAAACTTTCGCATTTATAATATTAGTAGGATTAGGATTTTTATCCGACTACGATAAACTAGTGTAATTATTGTAATAAGTTAAAAAGTATGACATAGATATCTCGACGCATATAGACGTCACGTGAAAATCTATTAAGCTGTTTTACATAGCATAAGGGAGCAAACGAGCAGTCGGAGGAATTTTTTTTGACTAGCAACGCCCATAGACATCCGCATAAAGGTTATATAGATGCTTTGCACACCTTCCTTCTAACCCCTCCATGAGCCACCATCTACTTACACACCGCACGAAACGGCTTCGGCTACATGCAGGCACGAGTCCTAGCAAAAAGTTACTTGCTAAGACTTCAAAGAGTGCGAAAATATGAAGTCATTTCCACTATTATAAAAGTCCCAAGTCTATTCGAAGTACAAATAGATTCAAGAATATTTAAATGCTATAAATAATTTAATCCGATTAGACGCTAGCTGCCAGGCAAAACTACTAAACATATAGGTATTCTAATTTCTAACCACTCGTATGCACATTTAAGTAATGTGTAAGTATGTATTATGGGTAATATGTATGCATTGAGAAAAGTATTTCAGCAAACGTTTTCTATTTCATATACTGATAAGTTCAGTGATAACATACAAGCTCAACTTAATTTGATTAAGCCAGCGATAACAAGGGGAAGGAAAAGGCTATGTAGCTGAGTATGTAATGAATAGTGATTATTTCAATCACAACAATTATTATCATTCGTTCTTATCAGTATTGAACAGGAATTTACGGTAATTTTTTTATACTGAATAGTAACGAATCGGTTTTTACACTATTTTCCCATCATCGTCATCATCATCATCATCATCCTCATCATCATCATCATTATCAGCCGGAAGAGTACTAGACCGTTCGTTATTGTGAATGTCGCCTTGACGCTACTTCCTAGCTTTTCTTTATTTTTGTGATAGATATCCCTTGATCTCTCCCTCCTCTCCCTCCCGAAGATGCTGCCACCTAGCCGTGATGGGGAGGGGATTGTGTGCCTCTGCGATTAGTCTTTTGGATTGGATAGAAAGACTTATTAGTCTTTTGACTAGTCTATTGACTATGCCGAACTGGTCTACCCTTACGGGACAGGCTTTGGGAGAGGCGCCAGACTAAGAGCAACTCAGTTGAGGAGTTCTCAAGGGTTCATTTATTCAGAGTTACGGGTGTCCCTCTGGATCAGCAGATGGAGGCGAGGACTGGGACGACTAGTGAATCCGACTCGGATGCAATGATGGGGTCAGGGGTCCTCCACCCATCTCTCTAAATCATAATATCGCAGCCGCTGGGACGAGTGACGGGTACAATTTTGGACAAATTGGTGACTTACTCTTTTGGAGTAGTGGAGTCAGGGGTCAGGATGGGCAACTGACATCATTACACGGTTCCGACGGTCGTAGTACTGTTCAAAGCAGCCGGACAGGCCCCAAGGAGGAGGTCAGCCTGTCAAATGCCTGGTCAAATTATGCGTCTTACTCAGAGGACTTATATTTCTCGAATCTTCTTTTGATAATATTCCATCTGTCAATCAGGGCTTTACCAAAATGGACGGAGGTTCGAAATTAGAATTAGTTTTTTAAAAGAGTTTATGGTTTTGGACAAAAAAATGTATACACATTAGTTCCGTCCACAGTTGATTAATTATCGATAAAAATTGTATTGCATTTTTTATCATTTACTTTGTAATTACAATATTTACATTGTACCCTTATTTTTTCTGCACATCTACAGCTGAAGGTCTACAAATAGATAGCCTTACCGATTTATTACATCCAACCATAATTTTGAGAAATGTGTGCTTTATCACACGACTGAAGTAAAACTTCATACATAAAACAACTGGTTATGAGAGGGAGAGAAAAAGAAGTAATGATATTAAATGCAACTCTGTCTCTCTTTCTGTTTTCACTAATTAATATCTCCCTTTCTACTTCATTTCGCCTAACCCGATCACACTTTTCGTAACGCTCTCGTCACGCATAATTCCTGCGCTTACTCTCCAGGTCATACGCGCGTAAAGAAGTATTATAGTATATTTTTAATAATACTATTTACCTATATACGTTCACGAAATAATATAATGAAGTCGACGATAGTTTATCACTTACTTCATGTATTATGTGTGGTGGCATCATTTCATAAACTTCATTTTGTTATTACGCATTATGTAAAAACAACTTTAAACAATTAAAAATAGAAATATACTTAACTGAATCTAACAAATTTTGCTATACTTATCCTTTATTTTTACTTGCATTCTACGATTGTTTTTCTGATGTCTAATTACTGTGACGTGCATCTACACTCGTAACTTATTAATATATGATATCAAACTAACAGTGGCGAAATAACAGGGTGGCAAGTCGGCAAAATGCCCCGGGCCCCCAGCCGGAAGGGGCCCTCAGCCGGAATTGGCCCCCGCCCGGTCAGAAGAGAATCCCAACTCTCAACATTTATTATTATAAATTTAGCAAAAAAAAAGCTTTATGTTGGTGGGCCCATCCAACGAATTAAAACTGAAAACTAAATAATAATAAAATACTATATTATTAATTTAAAACGTTAAAATAATAAAATGAAATTGATCATATAATACTGCAGCTCGATTTTCTGCATTCTGCAAAATATGCCAAACAAAAGAACAATTTGTAACAACATCCACTACGTTGAAAAGTTGACGTATGTTGATATTTCAATGTCGTAGTGGATTCGACGTTTAAATTTGATATGCTACCTAGAGAGGTAGCATATCAAATTTCTCTTTCTACTCTACTCTCACTAAATATGAAGCATTTGCAAGATAGACAGAAATAATTTGGTAGTCAAGTCTGCGACCACCAGTCTTGTCGGAATCCACGACCGTCATACATGACAACTGTTATTGTTAAAAGTTGACAGCGTATACAGATACATCAATGCAAACAAATCTTTGCTTGTTTGGTTTACTCTACTCTCGCAGTCTATTTTTTTTATATATATATATATAGGAGGGCAAACGAGCAGCCGGAGCCATTTTCATGACTACTGACGCTCACAAACATCCGCATAGAGGCTATACAGATGCGCTGCCCTCCTTTCTCCTCCCACCTCCATGGGCCACCGGCTACTTACACACCGCTCGAAACGCGACAGCATAGTTGTCACTTTACGCCAGTCTTGTGTAAGCGAGAGGTACCTCCCCGGTCGTGCCGGCCCAATTCGACTGCATGCAAGCATGCAGTGTGGCACTACCTCTTACCAAAGTCTAAACCTCTCCTTGGTACGGAACCCTCAGAGTGCGAGTGAAACTCGTACTTGAAGGGTTTTATTTAATTGGACGGATTATCGTTGGCCGAAATTGGTGTTCTTTAGCAGAAATTTGTGCTTTATCTAAAATATTGACAAGGGTAGTAGGTAGTAGTAGTGATAAGTAGGTACTGTAGGTATACCTCAGTGTGTTCGCGGACTGCAGATTTTGAATCAGAGATTTTGTAAAACTAACATAACCATGATAGACAATTTTCAGTTTAGACGCGGATCGAACGAACCGAAACGAAGTGAGCACGGATGAGCTAGTGCGCTGTAAACGAAAACAAGAGTACAATACTGAAACGTGTGCATGTTAATATAACAGACTGTCATCTGACGGACTGTTATGTATTACTACTCGTCTACCACGAGTTTGTACATTGTTTCAGTTTGTATATCGTGCTCGAGGACGGAGTACGTTTTATTTCCATATCTGCAAAGATATTTAAAGTCTTATAAAATAATAGTTATTGTGTTTACGTGTGTATAAATAATTACCTACATGGAATTCTTAAAAGTATTTTTTAAATAAAATTTCGCCAAACGTTTCGGTAAGTCATAATTCAATTTATTCTCTTTGGGAATTGTCTTTTTCTTTTTTGTTTTGAAAATATAGTCATAAATTAAATATAATCGTGCAAAATTTATTATATGTAGATTCATCCTATGCACTTCAAACATAAACATTTGGGTAGTAACTGAATAGTTAGTTATTATAAAGAAGTGATGGAATATTTTAAACATAAAATGTTATTAAAATAGTAACATGCATTACGCACCAGTACCTACCACGAATATTACAGCTGGCTAATGAAGTTGATGAAATAAGAGAGTGCCATGATGCATTGCCGCCGAGTTGGGCCTCCGCGATCAAGGAGGTACCTCCCACTCACAGGATATCGCTTTAAAAGTGATCCTGTTCCTTGCGGTTTTGAGTAGCCGCTGGCCTACTGGTGGTGGGATTATTGAAGGTAACGTGTCTGTTTATGTGAGTACTAATGGTCGGCGGTAAAGAAGAGACTCAGATTACCCCTGTCACTATAATATAGGGACAGGGGTAATCTTATAGACGACAGCGGACCCAGTCTATCCCCAGGATGTGGTCGCAAAATTTGTGCGTCCATGGCACTCCAAGAGGGAGACTTCAATAGCCAGGACCGACGAAGCCGACGACGACTTCGGTCTCTGTGTCAGGCCTCAGCAAGGGGACAGTGGATAACGACAGGGCACTTAAACAATTTGTAGGAAGTGAAGAATTGCACGTTGGGGAACAGAGTTACCTAGTTACAAACCATTGTGTAATTAAATTTACTGATGAGGGGGTTGTATAATTTAAAGTAACAAAATAAAATATTAATCAGATTATACGTACCTATGACAATACTTATATTCATTATAATGTCGTCATCTCTATTTATTCTTGTGTCTCAATGTTAGTTACCATAATCCTCCGGAACGGCTAGACCGATTCTCATGAAATTTTGTGTGCATATCGGGTAGATCTTAGAATCGACCAACATCTATTTTTGGCCCCGATATTTCCACGGGATCGAAACTTACGCGAGTGAAACCGCGGAGCGCACTTAGTTATAATTATAATAGGTCGATAGGGGGACATCCCCTCTCTCCCGCGGATCATATCCCGATCCCGATAACAATTTAAACATGACGATAACAGTTAGGTATGCTATTTTTTATCTTGGCCGAGAGGACACCGGGTGTCCTCTTCTCCTCACCTCTGACGGAGGGGAGCAGTTCACGCGCGGAAGCTAGAAAGTAGCCGATACGATGTCTTTGAGCTTGAGGAGCTCTTACGAGCTATCATAACTGGGGGGACCGATCCCCCTCTCCACCACGGGCGGGTGGCACGACTCGCGCGTCGTTTCTAACCTGACCTGTGCGGCGGTTTGAATTGAGCTCTGTAAAAAAGCACTGGCATTATTGACTACGACTAAACTAACATCGTCGTTCTGACTATTCGGAGTAGAACGTGTGTGCTGTGTTCTCTGTCATAATGTGGTGATCGTGGATTGAACTGAGTCCGCCCCTGAATCCCTCGGACGGGGTGTGATGTACCTGCACCGCGGGTGTGTGTGTGTGTGTGTGGTGTATCTGTTTACGTTTTGTAATATTACGTGTAACAATTGTCGTGATGGCGTCGTCTTCGTCAGCCAGAACGTGTCTGGGACGTCGACCGACGGTTGTCACGCAGTCGGGGTACACCGCTGCTTTTGTGACGAGGGGGTTTGGATGAGTAGAGGCCCTATCAAAATGACGTTTAGAGAGCTCTTTAAAGTGCCCTCTAACCCTTTTTGTGGGAGCACTTTTTGGGGGCTTTTGGGCACCCCCTGTAATTGCTGTAATTGGCTGTGCCACACTCTCCCTCGCACAAGTGACATGCGGGGGGACTGGGGTGTTGGAAGGGAGAGCAGTCCCTTGTGTGGTGGTAGCCGAGGCACTTAATGCACCTTGACTTGGTGTAACAATTACGGGATCCGTAACGTTGGCAGTTATGCCACTGCCCCGGAGTATGACTTGTGGTGTGGGTTCTCCACTTTTATACCGGTCATTCTGTGAATACCCCGTATTTGGAATATTTTTCACCCTTCCGGAGAGAGGCGGAAGACGAAATAGATTTTATTATACACTTTCTTAAGTGTTGTATTTGACATCCCGGAGACTGAGTCGACCGGAATACCTTTCCAATGGAGATCCTCCATGACCTCCTTCGACGTGAGCTCTAGAGCTGGCTAATACCTCTCTCAAAACGCGCTCCTCTTCGAGCGACATTGTGTG
>LUGF01027908.1:91079-107104 GCA_001625245.1 Calycopis cecrops | reverse complement strand
AGGCTTCGAGGCCGAATCGGGCTCTACTTCTGGTTCGACCTCCATGCTGGCACTGGCCTTGGGAGCTGCGTCCACCTTGGCGGCCGCCGCGATCAACAAAGCAGACACTGTGTTCGCTTTATCAACAGCCACATCCGCTTTGATGGACCACGCTTTCACCTTCGCGGGCGCCCGATTTCACGGTTGCAGCGCCCACTTTGGTGGTCGCGGAGCCCGCCTTAGCGGTTGCGGCGCCTGCTTTAGCGAAAACGACGCCCGTCTTTGCGGTCGCGACGTCCGCTTTGGCGGGGTTTGAACTTGGGAGTTTGCAGGAAACTTGGGAGCCGCTAGTGGGCTGGGGGGTAACGGGCTCGTGGCCTGTCTGGGTGCTGGTAGGGCGGGGAACTCTGGTTTTTGCGCTTTCGCAGGTGGTGGACCGCTTGCGAAGCGTGCGCACCTGAAGGGTGTACCAACCCTATGACACCCGCAATTCGGCCCGTATAATCGTAAGGTTGAAAGGGCCATGGGATGGTGAAGGGTCCTGCTTGCTTCGCCCCCTATACCATAAAAACATGTCATGCTATAATAATGTCTGGAATAACATAATGAAAATGTTTTCATTCCCCGCATTCCAATCAGTTAACGGTTCAGTACAGTACAAAATAGTACAGTTTCCCCTGAAAGCATTTGCAATAACAATAAATAAAGCTGTACGAGTATATACTCATACCACATACCTGCTATTTTCATCGTTTGTGACGAGTGCGTTTCCCTGCACAAGAATAGTGCTTATGTCGGCAGCATAGAGATGGTCCGGTTTGGCCCATAGAGGTGGGAGAAGAAAGGAGGGCAGCGCATCTGTATAGCCTCTATGTGGATATCTATAGGCGTCGGCAGACATGAAAATGGCTCCGACTGCTCGTTTGCCACACTTTACCAAAATCCCCACAGAAGTAAGACAATGTTTAGAAAGCGAATAAAGTAAACAATAACTTAGCTGTACCTACACTCATCACAAACTCATCTAATTTTCCTAATTGCATATGTTGCTGAATAAAGTCTATTCACAAGTTTTTTGATATAAGTACCCCACTCAAGTTTTGTGTTTAGTGTTATTTCAAGAAGTATTGTCAAAGCAAAAGCACGTACTTCGTTAAAATTGATTAGTTGCCGCACATGTTGATGTATCTTGCAAATAGGACCATCTCTGGATTATCTTTGCCTAGATATGGCAAGTCATTTATATTTAAATTAGAAATGGGGTCCAAAATATATCCTTGTGGGATCCCCGTCTCTAATCTGGTTTCATTTGATTTCTTTAATTTAGTACAACCTTGTGTGTTCTATATTTAAGTAGCGTCAAGAGGTTGAGTGCCATTCCTTCAATATGGTGTAATTTGCTGCCTATTTTTTATGTTATATACTGTTAAAGGTTTCGGAGAGGTCGCAAAAGATAAGTACATACTTACCATTGCTCCATAGCAATGATGTCAAATATGAATTTAATACCTTTTGAAGATATGCACCAGCATTAAAATTTTAAATAATATTTCGAGGTTCAATTCCATGTAACTGAAATTATCACATTTCTTTACATAATGTCTTTCTTAGTAATGACTGATAAGCGGCGGGGTAAAATATTAACTTTCCTTTAGTAGAAGTTACAATATCAGCAAAGATAGGTGTTTCGCTTATTCTAGTATGTAGTATGAGATTTAAACTTAAAAAATTAAAAAACGTTGAGACCACACAAGACCAGGTTTCTTCATGTTAATGTTTATTTGTGTGTTTTGCATCATCGTTTGTGCAAACCAGGGGCAGCTAAAAGTGACTCTTCATAATCGATCTTCCTCATTTCGAATTCCTGTAGAGTATTGTCACCCACTACGGAACGAAGATGGTACATGCTTTTAGGGTGAGAGGATGTTTGTGCACTCCAATGTTACCATATATCTCCAAAACCACTGGTCCGATTGTAATGCGGTTTTCAGAGATGGGATTTGATTTAATTGGTGCAAGATTTTTAGATGGGTGTTACGATAACAACTCACCAGGGGGCGCTGCAGTAAACATCTCCAAAACCACTGGTATGATTGGAATGCGGTTTTTAGTGATGGGTTTTGATTTGATTGGTGCATGTTTATAGATTGGTGTTACGATAACAATTCAGCGCTGCAGTAAACATGCTAAGCATAGTAAGGACTTGTGTTACGGCTACTAGACAAAATATATTAGGAAATATATAGGAAATATATTTTATAAATTTTTTTTATATTTAATTTTTTTATTCTTTAATTATATATTCTTATTATAGAAATACATATAATACATATATAGACATCCATGACCAAGGCGGGATTCGAACCCGCAACCCCAGGTGCAACATGCTACGCTTATCCGAGCCCTGTACCACTGCGCCAGCCTGGTCTTCACAATGTGTTACTATTCTGCTCCAAAACCACTGGTCTGACTTTTGTTTGTAGCAAAGAGTCCGTATATCAGATCTTACCTTTTCCATTCACTATTTTAAATGACGGACAAACATACAAATAGACTCCGGTAGTGCCACACTGCATGCTTGATGTAGACAATAACAATATGGAACAAATGTACTCAGTTACATTATTTTCGCATATAAGAACATAAATGCTTGATTTACGGAGGAGACAATAGTTTTTCTCTACTTTTAAAATATAGATAACCTTAGACTAAATTACTTTTTATTTAGTCTAAGTAGATAACACAAAGGTGGAGAGAGAAAGTACAATCAAAATTCAAGTTTTGTCAAACCACTCCCTTGTGAGAAAATGTCTATATTGGCTAGGAGAGGAGCAGAAAATATCTAGCGAAGAGTTATCAGCCAACCGATTAAATGTATAAATGTATCTATGCTACCGAGTATCGTACGGTGTGTAAGTAGCCGGCCTGTGGAGAGGGGAAGACGACGGAGGGCGACGCATCTGTATATCCTGTATGCGGATGTTTGTGGGCGTCGGTAGTCATAAAAATGGCTCCGGCTGCTCGTTTGTCCTCCCATATCATAAAAAACACACTTTCAAATTTATTATGTTAAATATAAGTATGAATATGGATGAATGATCATTGAAAAGTATAAAATATAAAACAAAATTAAAAATTTTGAAGAAACTCACGACTGTAAAAATGTAATTAATAAAAGGATAAAATTATTTAAAAAAATCTCCGACATAAATAATTGTGGCGAGGTACATAGATATTTTACTTCTTGTGATCTTTATAAGAAACGCACGAAAATCCGTCCACGGCTGACATCAAAATTTTCATAATTTCAACATAAATTATTTATATTTGATGAAATTAAAAATTGTAATAAAATATATCTAAATTATTTAATAGTAGCCCGTGCGGATTTTCTTGAGTTTCTTACTGTAAACTAAATTCTACACATAAATATATTTAGGGTTCCATTCCTCAAAATTAATTAACCCTTATAGAATCACATTGTCTTTAGTCTGTCAGTTCGTCTGTATGTCGATAAATTTACTTAGGAACGCGTGGCAGGATGAAGCTGAAAGTCATTTCTAATACTGCGACCTCAGTATGAAAAAAATCTAGTTATCAAGATTGTGATGTGCTTCGATTGTTTTGATTAAAACATATAGCCGTATGTGCGCATATCTTGACGATCGCCCGCTAATCAAAACACAGAGGAAAAACAAATGGAAGTGCCATTTGACCTAATATGATAGCATACATCATCATTATATCACTGAATACAATTTTATGACAAACTCATACTTGTTGGCGCCTGCACTTGTCATATGAATGAATATACGATATGAAATGTTATACAAAAATATTGGTTGTATTACTGGCATTGAATTAGAAGTGTTTAGTAAATCAATGCCAGGCAGGTAAATATACATTTCTCAGCTTTTATTATTTATCTTTTTCATAGTATAGGGAGGCAAACGAGAAGTCGGAACTATTTTCAAGACGACGAGCATAAACAACCGCATAGAGTTTATGCAAATTTCATGGGTCACCGGCTACTTACACACCGCACGAAACGCTGATCTCGTGTAAGCGAGAGCTGTACCTCCCCGGTCGTGCCGGCCCAATTCGGCAGTGTGGCACTACCTCTTCCTAAAACCTATAGCAATATATTATACTTTATAGAGTTTTTGCATAATAAATAATAAATAAATAAAAATAGCCTTTATTTTTCTCTGACCCTCCTATTTAACATAAAAGATTTTTAAAACTAAACTGTAAACAATATTAAGTACTTATAAACTAATCTAAAATATAAATATTTCTTAATAATTCTTATGTATCGGAATTATAGAATTTTCAGCTACCGGGTCAGGTTGTCTTGCGACATAGGCCTCCTCAAGTTTTCTCCACTCATGCCGATCTAGTGCTAGTAGTAGTAGAGTTTTTGCATGATCGAGTTCAAACACTAAACAAATCGTATACATCGTGGCACTACACTCCTGTTATTGCGGATGCGTGCGAGTCCGATTCATTGCGTTTTATTATTTTATCATTATCGTATCATTGTATTATAACAAATCACTATTTGCGAGGTAGTTACAGTGGTGCAGCTCTGCATTTGAAAAAACTCTTAGATAGAGACGGTCAAGGTATTAAGACTGTGCTTGTGTTTGTTTTCATGTGTATTTAGATACCAGTAGTATACTTTTGGTGGATTTCAACTAAGTGCAAACGTTCGATGTGATGATGTTGTCTTTGCAAATAACATTTGTAACAGTTCCAGTGAATATACATGGGAAAACCTTAAGACAATCTCTCACAAAACCGATCGAAACCCGTAAGTAACCATTTTTTCACTCCGGTGTCAAGTATGCGTGAGAAGTATCTAGTAGTACAAGTTTGATCGCAATGCAGCATTGACACTATCTTTTACAAACTTTGTATTACATACGTTTTTTTGATTACATTATAGCATTATAACATTAAAGTGTATATTAATGAATTCTTGCAGAAAGCCGACGATATGCAGTTTTGAATAAAAATTACAGTGTTGAAGTAAAATACTATCGATGCAATATTACGTACGCAAATATAAATGACTTACAAAAAGAATCTAATGAAATGTTAATTAATATGGTAACCAGTTTATTCAGAAGCACTGAAAGTAATTTACAGGAAAATTATATCAAGGACATTTACAGAGCCAAAACATAATCTTTTTTGTCAAACGAATAGTTCCGTGATTATTGAATTATCCGAAAAAAGATTTTTTAAGTAAATGTAAGCGATTCTATACCAAAAACAAAGAAAACTCTCTTGTAAAAAATTTACTCCCTTATTACTCGTAATAAACATAGAATAACTTTATTCCAGCATTATCTTATTAATAAACTGACATCTGTCAAATTACATATAAAAACACATAAAAGTACATTGAACTATATTACTATCGTAATAAATATATAAATATTATAATATTATACTATAAATATTACGTAGTAGTAACAACTCACTGTAAAAGTATGGAATAGACAGAATATGTCAGTTTATTAACAGTATATTAACGACCTAAAGAATAAATGATGATAACACATACGAATGCCTTTAGAAGTGCTCATAAAGACGTTGTGCCATATTTATATCCTATTATATTACACTACATCCTCCAATCATGCACTTTTATAATACACATAAATACAAATGTGACACACTAAAAACTTAGTTCTATATAAAATGACACACGCACACACGCTGAATAAATTGAAAAACATTAACATCATTCATACATTTATTTATTTTGCATTCCTCTTATTAATCTACATCAATCCCATAAATCACTGTAAGCATCACAAAATTCTAGTAGGTATATAGTAGTTTTGGGATAATTACGTATTTCAGTTTGATTTATTAATTTCAAATGGACAATAATATTAATACAATAAATGAGATAGATACGAGGGTGAATCAAAAAGTACTTAGAATTAATATTAAAAAAAAATATAACATTTTTAAACAAAAATATTTTATTTTTCTACGTAATCTCCTTCTAATCTAATATACTACTAAACACTAAACACTTAGAATACTGCATCTCCAACTTTCTTATTCCTTCCGCAAAAAAAATCGTTTTCTCGACTATTAAAAAACTCCTCTACGGCAGTCATAACCGCGTCATCATCGTCAAATTTAGTTCCACGAATATGCTCCTTTAATTTTGGAAATAAGTGAAAACCACTCGGGGCTAAGTCACGAGAATATGGTGGGTGATCAAGGACTTCGAAGCCAGCACTGCGGATTGCGGTGAGCGCAACTTCCGAACGATGAGGTGGAACGTTATCAAGTACATTGAATCAATAAATAAAACATAACACACACTGCCATGGATTTGACATACACAAACACAATTATTATTTGTTGTCATTCATTGCAAAGACGATCATTGTCAGAGCGTCCAAAATCAAAATAAAGATATTTGTATGCTCATTAAAGTAAAAAAATATTTAGATCTACACCGCTTCAATGATGCAGTTCTAACTGATGTAGCAGTAATATCTAGTAGGTACGGTTGATGGTCAACGATAGGCGAACACATTATATTTTAATAATTTACATTAAATAAATAATTTATTTAATGTAAAAAATTTATTATGGTCGAATTTGGACTGTTTTACGTTAAAATCTGGTACAAAAATAAGACGCGAAGTTCTAGTACTTATACTACTAACTACTACATGTAATACTTTATGAAAGCCATTAATTTCGAGAGTCATACACCATCCTAATTTTGTACAAACGATACAGCATGACAGCATTGAATAATTTGATCTATAGCGCCGTCTTTTATATTATTTTAGTGTAATGACTGCACATTATGAAATGCAATTTGTAATAGGTACCTACATTGTTATCGGGTGTTAGCAAAAAATTAAAGAATGGTACTAATTGTGTGACGTCCTTTCAGTGCTCCTCACATTGCATCACTGTGCATGCAAAATATGTAACAAGGACTTAAATTGTTTTTTTTCTTGTTTTGTTTAATAAGTATTTAAATTGTCCTTTTTTTTGTCTTTTGTTATATGTATTTACATTTTGTGCTGCATTTTGTCTGTTGTTGTTTTATGGAGCATTGAATAAATTTATTTCTATTTCTATTTCTAATTTGTATTTTTCGGGTCTTATTTTTGATGTTTCAGATAGAGCAATAAGTCTTCCTGAATTTATAACCAGAAATAATCTAGATTAATTTGTTGCTCTTACACAAGCTACATATTTTATTTTTTTTTAATTATGTACCACAATTTTTTCTAAGGTTACATACTGCGACTTGTGAATCGTCAAGCGTTCTGCTGGCAACATTGAAAACTGAGTAGGTACGGAGAACTCTAAAATTTGAAGATTTCCATCTTTGCACTGTTTAAGAGATTGCCTCTAATAGTGTCCAAATTCATATGAATAGCAAATTTTGCTTAGCAATAAAAAAAATAAAAATAAATATAAAAACTAACCGCAGACATGGTTTTATGTAGTTTAAGGGGGCAAACGATCAGTTGGATCCTTTTGATGACTACCGATGCCCATATATAACTACGTCGAGGTGAAACAGATACATTGCCCTCTTTCCTCCTTCCCCTTTCTCTGTCACGAGTTACTGAAAACTCCAACACCACACGAAACGCAGCTGTTAAATTAAACCACTATCGTGTGAGCGAGAGGTACCTCCCCATTCGTGCTTGCCTAATTCAGCTGCAATGCAGCATGGCAGTATCCATAACGAAGTTTTCGAACCACATAATTAAGTTTGTCTTAAATACAATATTTCTACACAACTCACATAATTATTTATAACTATTTATGATTACAGTATAAGAGGGCAATTAAAACTTATTTTGGGGGTGACTAGCATAACTACTATTGTGTCAATGTGTGCCGTCTGTGTGTATGTATGTATCTATGTGTGTGTGTGTTTTTAACGTTTTTGATGTGGCTATTAGAATGACACGAAATGCAACAATCCAAACGATATACATAGCTGTCAATTGTCCCTTTACTCCTTTCGGTTATGTAATTGACAAACTTATACATGCGGTTGCTCACACACATTTAGTAGGTAACGAATTACAGTTATTAGTTAATTAACATAAAATAATTATTAATGATTTTTTCAGTGATCTACATATAATTTACTAGTTTTCAGATTAATTTCTATATATGTGCTATAAGTTCTTACTTTTTGCCAAATTTCACAACTCCAGGACAACGGGAAGTACCCTGTAGGTAGGTCTTACGTTTTCGAAAAAGTGCGTTTTCATACAAAGCTAAAACTTTTCATTGGGTAAATTTAGAAGTGTGATTTTTTCAAGGCAATAAGAAGTAACAGACCTCAGAATTCGACACAAATTTCAGCTTAATCCTTTCACGCGATTTCGAGGAAAAGGTCTTGACAGACGTACAGACAGACAGACAGACGGACAACAAAGTGATCCTATAAGGGTTACGTTTTTTTCTCTTTAAGATACGGAACCCTAAAAATGCAGTTATCGCTAAATTAATCACAACTGTTATCTACCATGCATCAGTTCTTGTAAATATATCAAATACGCAAAATGCTGAAAATAGATTAAAAACTAAAACTGACTACACAATAAAACATCGGATTTACTTATCTGTGAAGATCCAAATATATTTACATAAAATCTAATAATCTTAATATAGAATGCCTTAAAAGAAACAACTACTATAGTTAACATTCCGAAATCCAAAAGCATTATAAAAACTTGGATCATGTGGCCCAGGATTTTTTTAATTGGCACCGACTGCTCATTTGACCTCTTATACTATAAAAAAATAACAATGTAGTGGTAACTTTTAACAAAGTAAACTTACAAAATTTCTATTGTATAGCGTCTGTGCGTATGTATATGGGCGTTAGTAGTAATGAAATTGGCACCGACTTCTCGTTCGCCACCTTATACTATAAAAAAAATAACAACGTAGTGGTAACTTTTAATAAAGTAAGTTTTACTAAATTTCTATTGTATAAAAATAAAAAATTCGTTTATTTCAGGCATAGCCCATATAAATTGTACATTGATATTTGATACTATTAATACTTATAACATAAATTTTTCAACATAAAACATAAAATTATCATTAAAAAAATCATAACATTTAATAAAACAATTCAATTAATAAAGTAAAATAAAATAAAAATACAATTATTATTATTTATATTATTTTACATAAAACATAAAATTATCATTAAAAAAATCATAACATTTAATAAAACAATTCAATTAATAAAGTAAAATAAAATAAAAATACAATTATTATTTTTATATTATTATTGAAATTATTAGCTTCTCTGCGGATGTCTATGGGCGTTAGTAGTCTTGAAAATGTCTCCGGTTGTTCGTTTGCCCCCATATACAATTAAAAAAAATGTGTGTGTAAGCTCATTGAGGGAAGAGGGCAACGCATCTGCAGATACGCAGATGACTATGGGCGCCGGAAGTCATGAATTGAATGGTGGTTTAGCTCCGACTGCTCGTTTGCTCTCTTATAGTATAACAAAAAGTCGTTAGAGGCACCCGAAAACATTACCATATTTTTTGCATTTTTTTGACGTCATAATATTTATTATATATCAACTGCACTAAATAAATAAACGGATCGACGGCGCCGCCGCGCGCCGGTGAGCTTCGGCCGACAGTCGCTTAGCCAGTATATTAGAGTTTATTGAGATTTTGCTCAAGTGTGCTTGTGCGGCGCAGTGTGGGTGGCACGCACACATTGAAAACCGCTCATTGGTATTGAAGATAAACTATTCTATATTGTACTCTGGTTAATACCTTTGATATGACATATTATGTCAACATGTCATTGTCATTGTGTTTAGCTAGCACTTAATTCCTAAAATTATCACTAGGGCGCTCTACATTCGGTGAAAGTGCCTCCTCTATATTGCGTCCACGGTCCCTATAGGGCAGTCAGTATGTACATACCGCGCTTGCTGACGCGTGTAGCTGTCACCGTTGTTCGAGAATAGCAACAAACTCGACTCACTCTGAACTTGGAATTTCATTAGTGTGATAGGTAGTTACGTCACATATCCCGAGAGACATGACCCGCCGTTTCACAAATGACAATTTACGTTCAACCTAGGTGCGGTGCTAATATATTTCGTAGCCCGATACGACCTTCGTGCTCACAGTCGACGCAACGAAGTATTATCTTTCATGCACATAGTCGTTTCAGCGGACAATCCATCATTTAGTTAACTTCTGGAGTGTGGACAGCCTTTTGTAGCGAACTAGCTGTACTCCGCGCGTTTTTCATGTGAAGGGAATCACGAACAGTACCTACTTATAGTCAAAATCAAAATCAAAGTATTTCGGTATTATAAAGAATGTTTTTAGTTTAATTTTCACGGAGTATTCGAATATATTTTCTGTAGGTATACAATTTTTGGTATTGCCAAGTCCTGAAAGTTTTACCGCTTTATAGGGGAATTTTGTCTATTTCACTTACACAGATAAATTTTTAATTGTAATCAAAAACTTATATACCTATGTACACCACAATTTAGAAAATTCCGTACAAATCTTATCGCCCTATTTCACGCCCTCTTAGTCACTAGTGGCCTGATTGACCACGGTTGCTGTAAATCTTCTGAAACATTCTTCAACTTCTGAATCGGTGTTGTAAAATACGTAAATAAACCGCGATAAAAGCAAAGCAAATATTTTGATTTTATTAATTTTATGATTGTGATTATGATTGATTATTCTTATTATCAACGTAATTTTATGTAGGTGTTTCAAGCGTATACAATAAAAAAATATAAAATATAAAAATATTAAAAATTATTTTAAACTTTTAGTTGTTTTTTTAAACATTTAAAGATGGAGACCTACTTCGAAAATTTTAAACAGCTCACAATATCAATGTCATATTTGGAAAGAGTACTGCTAATGAACTCACTGTGCGATTTGCGAACTCATGAATCGATCTTCATCATTGTTGCTCCATGATAGAGCAAGAGGTTTTGCGAAGGTCAAACAAAATAATTTGGCATTTTAAATATTCAATCACATTGGTTCAGTTCTATTGCAATGTCCCCCCTCTCCCCCCAAAGATGCTGCCACCTTGCCGTAGTGGGAGCGTTTGTGTGCCTCTGTGATCCCCAAGGCTATGCCGGACAAGGCTACCCATATCGGACAGTAGTGGGGAGAAAGGTTAGATTACGAGCAGCTCAACTGGGAGGTAATCCTCCCGTCCCTCTGAATCAGAAGATAACGGCGTGGAATAAGACGATTGGCGGATTTTTCTAAATCGGACGATTCGGATAAATCAGTGACGTGCTCCTTTGGAATATTGGGGACAGGGGTCAGGATGGGAACCGGAGCCCATTCCACGATTCCGACGATGTAGTAGGAACTGTTCAGAGGTGGCCAGACAGTCCCCAGGAAGAAGAAGTCTGGCCTTTTCGCCGAGGCCAGCCTGTCGCCAGTGGGTAGAGGCAAACCAATTGTACCGACATTGCCGACATTGTACCGGGTTGAGCCACCCGGGGTCCTGGGTAGCGTACGTAAAGGTATTCCCCTGCGTTGCGTTCTATTGGAATGTAATGTCAATGTGTTTTAGACGCACTTTGCTGTATTAAGAGAGTTCACGCTTTTCCCTTGGAGGGCCCGCCGCTTGTGTGTGTGACGGGCGACCCACAGACGAGGGCAGTGAATGTGGCATCCGTTCCCATTGCCCTCGTCGTAAGTGGAAAAAGAGGAACATCTGGAGACTGGAGGTTTAGGTGGGTATACGTCGCACATTTTGCAGCGGGAGTCCCACATAACCACTCGCTTCCACCGAAAGCGTGTGGTACGCGTAATGCACTTCCTCCAGTAAAAAAGGGCCTTTATACAAGTCCCACCTGTCCGGCTTTTGGCGAGTTTACCAAAAAGTACGCGGAAAACAAAACTACCATTTTTTTCTTTAAAAACCCAGCGCGTCAGGCTTCCAAGGCAGAACTTCGGGCTAAGCTTTAGCCTGTGTCAGCCTTTTTCATCTTTGGGCCTGGCGGCTGGCACATACGTGTACCTAAGCTAGTACATATTTAAACAAGCGCATTGTGTGTTTCAGGACATGCTGCAACCGGCGTTGCTTCTTAAGTCAGCGAGGATCCTGTTTCTGATAGTGCCGTGGGTTATTTTTTCGATGTACTACTACAGCAACACATACGGAAACTTTGCTAAAACTAAGGGGGTCTACGAGTATTCTTATGACGACTTTGGTAAGTATCATGCTACTTTTAGTACGTTTTTAATATTACCTGTATTTTTATAGATTTTTTTTAGTTTTAATTTTAGTAAATAAAATTATAGTTTAGTTTTAATTTTAGTAAAAACCGGTATGATCGTGATGGAGGGTGAACCAACGACTATAAACATCGATAGGATACTGATGATTTGCCTACATTTACGTCTGCCGGGTTCATCATCATCAGCCTACTGCAGTCCACTGTTGGACATAGGTCTCTTCCTTAGCACGCCACTGGCCTCGATCTTCGATTATACGCCGGGTTAGCTGCCGCTGCGTGCATACAGCAGAATTGGCTGGCACGACCCTGGAGGTACCTTTCGCTTACACGACACCGGCGTAAAGTGACAGTTGTGCTGTTGCGTTTCGTGCGGTGTGTAAGTAGCCGGTGGCCCATGAATTATAGGTATTATATTTTGTGTGTCTCACACAAGTTCAAGTCCGAAAAACAACATCCATACAAGTGACGTTATAGTCACTTTTACATATATTCGTCCCGTGCATTTAAATTATTCATTAAAGTTTCTGTAAGTGAAATAAATATAAATAAAAAATATTTCATTATTTTCTTATACTAACGTCAGCTGTTGACTTTGTGTAATGCCCACACAAAGTCAACAGCTGACTCCGAATTTAAAAGAACTTGGAAAGAGTCACAAATTGTTAATCAAATGCCACTATTAATTTTCTCCTGGATCCTCCAGTGCCGCTGGGGTTTAATGGGTAGAGGGAGCCACCCGCTTATTAACGATTCACGAGTATCATGTACCCACCAGGTTCTCCCTATACCTAGGACCATGCGACAAAAAAAGAAACAACTATCAAATTTTTTAATTTCAGGTGTAGTAACTAGCAGTGATTTACTGTTAATGCAGATATTTTCTTATTTAATACATTGGCATTTCAGAAAATGACTCTTTATTAATCAACACGCCGGGATGCAGAATACCGAATTATATGAAAACAATGAACATACGAGAAGTGTATCCACGTAAAGGGCACAAAAGTTGCGATCCTAGAGCAATTTTTATCACAAAAGTCGACGACGACAACATAATATTCCGAATAGATGAAAAAATTATGGCAAAGTATAGAAAAATTAAAACTAATACAACGTACAGTTGTTATTACACCTTCATTGGCCAAAAAATAGCAAAAGGAAAACCTGATTACAGATATTTAAGGTAAGCCTACCTAACCAACTTAATTATATTGCTCTATCAAACCAAACGTTTCTGTGGCAATATGTCGAGGTTATTTATCGAAATACAATATAGGCTGTAGGTTAGATAAAGTTACATATCTGTGCGAAAGAACAATCGCGAATTCGCAAATATATGTTGACATTTTTAGCGTCCATGGATGAAAAAAAAATATATTATATAATATAATATATTTAGATTTATTTATAAATGAATGAAAAATTTTATATTATATTATGGAATTTCTTATTCCTGATAATTGTATTCCAGTTATTAAGACAGTTTTCTTAAGCCACTGCCACTTGCTAATTGTTTGGGCTACGTCGATAACTTTTTTATACGGTTTCAGCTATAATGACTTAAAGGTTTATGTTTATAAATAAATAAATAACTTTTTATTTCGGACAGCATCCATATTACATTGTTAGTAACATTAACTCTTATCCTATGCTACTAAATTATTTAAGCATTTAAATTTTACGTTATCGTTCCATACAGATTACCCAGTGGGCCTGTATCGGGGTATCGGTTCGATCTGCTATCACTTTTAGAATACTGTTGCCACTGCCCCTCACACATTGAAATATCGACGCCATCTTCTTGCGAATAGGGTATTTGTCAATTTTTGATTTTTTTTATTTCATACTTTATGACCTAAAAACAAAACACGTTAAACACGTTACATAAATGTTTCCAGAAAATAAGCAGTATTAACAACAAAATATAATGTTAAAGTTTGAGTTATTACACTCGCGCCTAAAACAGTGCAAACTGTCATGGCGGCGCAATATTAATATATTGAAGTGAAACGCAAGTAAATAAAGTGTCAAACACTAGGCAATTCGGCTAGTGTTTACTTGCCGGTGACGTCATCTGAGTTTCAACCGATCACAATACGTTTTTGACGTTGACAAATAATTGCTACTTTATTTCGCAATTTTTAAAAAAAAATATGCATTATTTTGCATAAAATAGACATGTATATGGTTTATTATAATATTATCTAATAGGATGACAACAATTCATAGCATATTTTTAATAGTGTAGAATACCCTATTAAGGCATCAAAGCCATCCGTATGTGATTCAGCAAACAGTCCGTCCTTTCCAGTGTAGTCTTGAACATATCTTTCATACATAACAGTTGTGTATAATTAGGGGGAAATAGCGACGGTAGTCTAACTCATGGATAGGGCAGACTTGAGGTTGCTGATTCTGCACTTGTACAGACATATATAGGCCCCTCAGCACTTGGATATATCGCCAATCGACTTGGCACTGTTGAAAGGCTCCTTTAGGGTGACTTTGTGATCATGCGAGTCAGGTTAGGGACGAAGCCCTGTACTTCCACCGGAATTGTCGGCTAGAAGCGATATATTTTCCCCAAAGTTGATCAACTTAGCCAGACGACTTGGACCTAGCTGCTCAACGAAGACTTTCGACCTCCGATTTCGTACAATCATTCCTTTTATATCACAACAAGCATTGGAGCTATTCTTACCAACTTTGTTAATTTTTATTTAAATCTTCCGAAGTGACAGCTTCCGGCGTAAAGTGACAGCTGTGCTGTCTCGTTTCGTGCGGTGTGTAAGCAGCCGGCGGCCCATGGAGGTGGGAGGAGAAAGGGGGGCAGCGCATCTGTATAGTCTATATGCCGATGTCTATGGGCGTCGGTAGTCATGAAATCGGCTACAACTGCTCGTTTGCCCCCCTATACCATAAAAAAAAAAAAAAAAAGTGACAACAGGATTTTCACGCTGCTTCCTCATTAGGTAGAGAGATTCAATTTAAAGTTTCAACTCTTTAGAATTCTTACGAAATAGGCTGAGTTTCATTCGCACGTCCTGGAAAATTTCCCTTGGTCCAGCTTTTGGTCGATGGCAGCGTTTATTGTAGGTTTAACCTAAGGTCTAACCACGGCTTAGATCAAGTTTGGCCGGAGTATGGATTTATCAGTCGGACACGTTCCAGTTTGTGTTGTGTTCATTAGAAACATAGTTTCTTTCTACAGATAGTTGAGCATTTGCCCCCTATGATTCTTGTTTCACAATCCGTTTGGTCTTAATACTGATTCCCCATTATTATTTACTTCTACTTTTACGTTAAAGTCGCCCATCACAACGTTGAAGTGGGCTTTTTGGGTGGTAGAGTTCCTTTACTTTCTCATTCGAGTGTGTCGAACTCAATACACGATACAATACGATCCTCAACTTTGAAATTGTTATACCTTCCGGCAAATCTTATTATAAGATAAGCTACCCTTGGAGCTTCCTTGATACACTGGAAATTTCTATAACGTCATGATCTTGTGGACCCAAAAACTCGACATACTTGAGATATTCTTCTTCATTATCTGAAGTACATAAGGTAGCCTAATTTTTAAGGTGACGGTACGGCTCTCCTTGTCTTCGGGTTGCACATAACCCCAAAACATTTAATCTTAACTTCCTCAGTTCTCATTAGGTACAACTATGTCAGGTGTTCGTCGAGCAGTAATGTGCATGCATTGTTGTAGCCAGGGTCAGTTGTTGATAACGGCTTTGAGAATTCCAATTTT
>LUGF01027908.1:79969-91047 GCA_001625245.1 Calycopis cecrops | reverse complement strand
CCCCTGCCCCGCCTTTACCATCACTGCAGCCTTTGCCAGGAATAGCGAGACGGCCCAGCACTGGGGGCCGTTGCTTTGGTGTGCTAACCATAGTAGATTTACCAGTTAATCACCATGCTAGGCATACGGGTTGATTATCGCCGACCACAACTACTCGCCTCGGCGGCGCAGCTGGTGGTGCTGTCACCGGTCTAATACCTTTAGTTACGCCTATTTCGAATGGTTAAACCGCCATTTGTCGGTCTCCAGTCTCGCTTGCTTGTACACCACGACCTCGCCTTGAGGTCCTCCACCCGTCACTTTGAATCAGCAGGGGCTGGTATGAATGGAATCAGTGGCGGGTCCGATATGGACATTGATAGCGTACTCCTTTGGAGTACTGTGGCCAGCGCGGCGGTTCGGGTGGGAATCTAACCCCATTGCACGCCTCAACGTCAACTGTGTTAAGGCAACCGGACAGTCCCCAAGGAGGAGAATTCTGGCATATTCACTGAGGCCAGCCTGTCGCTGGAGGGATCCTGTTGCTTGCAGGGATGTAGTCGGTATTACATTAAGTATTGGGCCCGACATAGGTCTAGGGACCACTCGGGCTCCTAGATATCATACGTAAATATATTCCACTACATAAACAAAAAAAATATTCCGAAACTAAATGTTCGCATCACCTCCACCACGGTAGCGAAACGACGAGGCTATACATTTTTACTGATATGTACTCGTAGAATTTGTGAAGTTAGGGTCGGTAGAGCTAGGCCGTGTAGATTCAGAAGCTTATCTCTATGTGAGATCTGATATCTTTTTCACAGGGCAAACCTTATGTGGTCGTCTTGGCAACATTTTACATAAAATGTTTTTGGTGGATTTATTTATATAAGTAGTTATCTTCGTACATTAATCAATTCTGTGACTTTAGAATAAATAAGTAGCGACCTAATAATATATTTTTTTCAATCCAATAATAATATTTTCTTCATTACATTTCAGTGATTTAGATGCTAAAAATAAACTAAACAATAAAGGTACATATTGGTGTTGCAGATATAAAACCAGATCATATTTTCGCAACGGAACAATTTCACTGTTAAAAGAAGAGTTGATATCAGTCAAGTGTACACAAAAGACGGGAAAAAAGTTTTCAGTTTACTATACCGACTCATATATACTAATTAAGAAAATTAAAAACAATATAAGTCTACAGTATAAGAACCGGTGGAATGTTCTGCTAATAGGCATGGACACAATGTCCAGAGCCCGAGCATATAGCAGCATGCCAAAGACTGTAAACTACATGAAGAAGCACGGCTGGTTAGATTATAGAGGATATCAAAAGGTATTTAGTTACTACAGGTGACCTTTTTGTAATACCTACCTACACTGTAATAATATTTTAAGGCAAACGGGCGATCATTTGGCATGAGTGAAAATCATCACCTTGCATTACATATTCTATTCAAAGGACATGCATATTATACGTACTTCGGTACTTAGACAACTTGACTAAAATAAAGTTGGTAAATCCCATAAGCAAGCAAACAAAAAATCTTTTACATGTTTGTTGCAGTTTGTCCTTTAGTAACAAGTCCTATTGTACCCTGTAGCATTTATTTTATAGATATGTAGGTAAGTGTTTAGTGAGATTTTTTATAATAAAATCAGTAATAATTATGTAATTGATTTCCCTTTAAACACAGTACCTACACAATTATAAAGCAATAAAGTTCACATACAGAAAAATCAAATTAGAAATAAAGAAAGAAAATATTGTTTATTAGCCCACAATGAATAAATATGTAACAATAATACAAAACTAGAGCAAAAAGGCGGTCTTATCGCGGAAGCTATTTCTTCTAGACAACCAAATAGCTCTACCTACAGTAACAATATCACAAAATCCTTTGTAATTTAAACATAATTAATTGTGCCACTTATATTCTTATGTCTGATATTAATTTGATAATATGAAAGTTATTTGTACGATCCCCCTCGAAATATTTATATAGGTACTAGTTTCCGCCCGCAGCACTTCAAAAATGAAAGTTCTCAATTCTTCCGAATGAAATTCACAGCTCCTCCCCCGTAGATAATAGCGTGATAATATGTAGCCTATATATGTTGACCTGTTAGTAATATTCATGCAAAAGTTTAAGTAAATGCATGCAGTAGTTTTTGAATTTAGCACAGTCATAATATATACAGACAAACAGACAAAAAAACTCTATTTTAGGCTTCGATATCGATCTTAGATCACACCTTTAGTATTCTTTTAAAAAAATATTCAGTGTACAACTTTAATACGATTTTATTACGTATAGATAGATTTAGGTAAGAACCTTGCCTATGCTATATAAAGTGCAAGAGGGCTCACATCAATTACAAACATTTTATGATATATACAGGGTTGATAAGAGCGAGAGGCATTAAATGAAACCACATAGGTATACTGTGCTTACAGTTAATCCAGAACTATTAAAAATAAGTTTACGACAAGTTTACGAAAATACTTTTTTCAAACAAGTTAAATAGCGAAAAATTGATAACACTCTTTGTACCCGGCGGCTACAGCGAGCACGGGTTGAATGACCCCGTCCAGCCATAGTCGGCGATCAGCTGCGATACAGCGTGTACGAAGTTAGAATGAACTTTAAAAAATTACTGTGACTAAACTATTGCTCAGATTGATCTAATTTTTGTGGAGTGACCTAGAAATGATACACTAGATATGCGGTTTAATTTAATGCCTGTCGCTTGTATCAACCGTGTATTTGTATATTACTGGTTACATTTTATAATATGTACCAACAATATTCGTCATTTTTCAGTGGCATGCCAAGTTTCATTTCATCATTATGGGCGATATATTGAATTTGATTAAATTAATTTATTGAGGTTATAATGAACGAGCATGTTGATGAATTAATTTTGAAATATTGGCTATTCCACCTGAGCTTACTGTTCTCTGACCAGGTCTGCGGTATACCTACTGTCTGTCATATTATGCGATTTGGGCAGTGGGTATCGTATTATTATGCCACTGTTCTCATCTTCGACACAAAGGAAGTAATAAAAAATATTTTTCAGGTTGGATACAACACGTTTCCGAACGTCGCATCTTTTTTATCAGGTAGAAGTACTGATGAAATGGAGAAATCTTGCGCGAAGGGAATGGATGGTTGTAACAAGTTATATATATGGTCAGATTTCCAACAGTTCGGCTACAAAACCGCTTATGGAGAAGACTTCATTCGTTTGCCAGATACATTTTCAAGGTACAATGGATTTAAAAATAAGCCAACGGACCACTACATGCGTCCTTTATTTCTGACTGGCGAATTTTCCGTCTCAGGTTTTGAATGCACCTACAAACAACCTTCAGCGAAACATATCCTCAACTACGCTATGGACTTCACCAGATCCTACATAAATGAGACGTTTTATGGACTGTTCTGGCTCAATTCTTACAGTCACAACCTGAACAATAATCCTACTCTTTTAGATTCTGATATGAAAACATTTTTCGAAACTCTCAAAAAGAACCGCGTAATGGACAATACTTTTGTATTTTTCCTAAGTGACCATGGCTTGAGAACGGGTATAATGCGGGAACAGTATGAATCCTACTACGACGAACGCCTCCCTATGTTGTTTACGTGGGTGCCAGAGACGTTTAGGCAACACCATAGAGAGGAATACGAGTACATGCAAAGTAATCAAAATATGCTAATTACGCCTTATGATTTATATCTTACGATGTGGGATATATGCAGAATGACCAATGGATCGGCTCCGATCAAAACTTCGAAAGCTTGCCCTCAGTGTAAAAGTTTAATGAGTCACATTACGCCTCACAGAACATGCACGGACGTTGGAGTGAGCGAAAAGTGGTGTACTTGTCATACAATGAACAAAACTAGTGTGAAAAATGAAAAAGTAAAGCATAGTCTGGATATGGTGCTTGAATATTTACAGAAAAAATCAGAAAAAATAAAAACCGAGAACTGTACAAAGTGTAAAAAGTTTGAACTCAAAAAACTACACAGAGCTCATGTATATAGTGACAATGATGTGAACTATTATGTGCTTGCATTGCTATTGACAGGTGATGTAGGGTTTGAGGCCACGGTTGTGGAGAGGAACAATACTCTCACTATTCTACAACCTACGTATGCTATAAGTGTATATAATGTTTTAGGCAGTTGTGCTTTGGGGAGGTATGACAAGGCTTATTGTCTGTGTGTACGAGAGCGAAATTGTACATACACACCCCCGAAATATCGAACATAGTGACATATCCTAACTTTAAAATAATTTTAAGGTAGTTCTTAATGAATATGTACATGTGCGAGGATCAAAATTTGTGAATCTCAGTTGTATCTTTTATATTGAATATAAAATTATGCTATTAGTATTTTCATTTAGACAAAAAATACCAAAATATAAGCAATTCCTATACAGGAGAAGAATGCAAAGCGCACACCATAAATGTGGACGAGAAGAGGGTGTATAGGATCATCACTAAGGATGGCACAAGTTCATTATGCAATCTGCTACTAGTTTTCGTCCGTAACATCGTTGAAGCTACAACAATTTAATATATATCTCATGGGTACTAACCAATCTTTAATTGAATACAAGTACGAAATCTTATAAGAAGTTAAGATTGAACTTAAGATGCCGAGCCCGCGCGTAGGCGGTCAAAACGCGTATTCAGATCTAACGTCTGTTAGTGACTCAGACAATCATCGTCATCATCATACGTGGTCATGACAGTCTTGATCGTTGACGCCTTTCGAAGACCTTGCCGTGGTGAGGGACTTGCGTGTCTCTAATATCTCCAAGGCTATGCCGGACAGGGCCACTGATACCTGACAGGCTTAGGGGGAGAGGACAAGTTAAGAGCAGCCCAACTGAGGGGACCTGCACCCCTTCCTCTGAATCATCAGATAGTGGCGTAGACTAGGACGACTGACACACACGAGCATTGGCGCGGTGTTCTTTTGAAGTAATGACTAATGAGGCTAAAGCTGAGGGTGTGAACCTGATCTTATTGCACGGTTCCGACGACTTAGTAGGGCCAGTTCGGAGACGGCCAAACAGTCCCCAAAGAGAAGTCTGGCCTTTCACCGAGGCCTCCTGCGTTATTTAGAGAAACACCAACTTCTCAGCGACCGTCAATATGGTTTCCGTAAGGGACGTTTGGCTGGGGAGCTTATAATCTATTTAACGCACCGGTGGGCGGAGGCAGTGGAAATGAAGGGGGAGGCATTGGCGGCTAGTCTGGACATAACAAAAGCCTTTGATCGGGTATGGCATAAAGCGCTTCTTTCAAAGCTTCCCTCGTATGGACTACCCGGGAAATTATGCGACTGACAACAACATTTCTTCTACGAGTTATGACTAAATCGATAAATAAATTTTAAATATTTTTTAACTTTTTAATATACTGTGATGGCATTTGTAAATATCGCGCGACGTGGCGCGACCCACGCGTGTGGACGGGGCTGGTCAGATATTGTTGACCTTATCTATTTTCTGTACCTGTACGCAATGTTCTTATAACGCTCGGACGAAAAATTTATCTCATATTATATTTATGATGTATTTTTTTACGAAATATTAAATAGCTAATTTCGAAAAATCGTAGAACAAATGTTGTTGTAAAAGGTGGGCTAGCTATCTATATTTAATAACTTGATGGTGTTTTAAAAATAACCGTGTAGGTATATACGAAAATAATAATATAAAATATAGTTACTTGTGTACCCGTAGATATAATATTAAAGGCAAGTCGTTTCGGTAGGTGCGGGTAAAAAAGCCTGTCGGCTAATAAGGCCTAAGTAGCAAAAATACGATTATAAATGATCGATGTCGCTCAATGTGGCACTAAACTCAGCTAACCGCTCGGCCACAGCTACAGCGTCGCGTCTTGCGACGCGACGAGCGACGAGTCTGTCTCTCTTTCACTCGCGCGTCGAGTATTGCCTCGCCGCTCGCCGCGCCGCAAGACGCGTCGCTGTGGCTGTGGCATGGCGCATACATTTTGTATGTCACGTCTTGACGCTCGCCGCGTCGCAAGACGCGTCGCAAGACGCGTCGCTGCAGCTGTGGCCGGGCCGTAACGCTCCGTCGCGTCGCTCGCTTGTTTCAAAAATGTCTGCGTGATTTGCTTGTGAGGTGAGGACGTGCGGCACGAATAATAAAAAATCGTCTGACGGAATCGTAAGTAATTTCTTTATTATTATATTTTTAAATACAATTTTGCGGTACTAGTTTTTATTATCAATGTTGCTATCGACATATGATGTCTCAATGCTCTTAGTCTGGCCTCTCCCACTAAGCCTGGAATGGGTAGCCCTAACCGGTATAGCTTTGGGGGTCACAGAGGCATCACAATAAGGTGGCAGTATCTTCCGGGTCAGGCTAAACTACTATATATTCTAACCAAACGTATACACATAGAAGTAATATGTAAGTATATAATTATGGGAAATGTAGGTCACATACTGATAACATACAAGCTCAACTTAAATTAAGCAATCATTAACAAGGGAATACGGCCCGCGGCCCGCATCCAGCCCGCGAGCTATATCAAATTCTGAAAAGAACTAACTACCACAAATACCTGACATGAATGAGATTTTTTTTAGTTGAATCTGGCCCGCCTACGCATTGTAAACCTTATATATTTCCTGGCCTTCTGCAATTGAGCATGACATCCTTGCGTTAAGTTATGTAAGTGAGTACGTAATGAATAGTTGATATCCCAACGTTTTATGGAAGAATTAGAGCCAATTATTATCATTCGTTCTTATCAGTCTTGTATCGAAAATCGGCGGTAATTTATTCATCCTCAATAGTAACCAATCGCTTTTTTAAATATTTTAAATAACCACAGAAACACTATTTTCCTATCATCATTACACACAAAAACCCAACTGCTATTATAAATGTCCGATACTTTCAACATAACTTGACTTGGGGAGTAAGCTAATGAATGTGTGACGACAAAGTTACAATAAGTGTGATCGAGCAAGACGAACAGAAGTTGAAAAGGAGATATTAGTTAGTGAAGGCAGAAAGAGAGAGTAATGAAGGATTTTATTGCATTTTGTATCGTTTACGATACAAAATACAATAAAATTCTTATCGATAATTGTCGATAAGAATTTTATTGATATTAATGAACTGTGCACGGACGTGTGTAATATTCACTATTTGGATGGAATGTATCTAAATGTTATATATGTTCTTTTACTCGTAAAATTAACCCTATTTATTCTCCGTATATTTTACTAAATACTTGTCTGAGCAGAGTCGATAGGATTAAGGATTTCGGCGTCTTATTTGGCTCTAGGCTCGTCTTTGACTCGCACGTTGATAGCATTATCAGTAAAGTCACGAAAGGAATGAAACTTAGGTTTCATTGCTTTCGTAACTTTACTAAGTTTCATATTCAGAATTTCGTCAGAATTAAAAAACATTAAGACAATCAAAATTTTGTAATGCTCTTTCGTTCGAAGCCACTTGGAATATGCATTATTGGAATAAAAAAAGAAATCATTTCTTCAAAGTAATCTGTTGTCTGGAAGGCGTTCAAAAAAGTTTTTAAGATACATTCAATTGCGATCTAACTGTCATTTACCGTCTTATATTTCGCGGTGCTGTAAGTTTCATCAACTTCCATTAGTGAGACGCAGGAGGATTGCAGATGTGTCCTTTCTTTTATCAATCCTTTAGGAATTTGGATACACTTGAACTGCTTTACAAATTAGGACTTAGTATACCTACTGTACTGTACTGTAAATTTAATTTACTAGACTTACCCGATACAAAAAGTAACTATCAGCAGAAATCTTACATGGTAAGAACATGTTGTATGTCTCTAACGCCAGAAATTCGATATAGACCATTTTAATACAAGTATTCCAAAATATCTTTTTTAATGATCATTGATAAAATAGTATTAATTCATAATAGTTTGTCTTGTATAATATAAAATAAGAGTTAGTAGTAATTAAATACTATACAAAAATAATAACCAATTACCAATATGAATGCAGTAATTAGGTATCTATTCATTTTTATTGCATGTGAAAACTTATAATTGACTTTTTTTTTTGTTGTTAATGTACTAGCGGTTAGTTTTCTAAAGTGTAAAATAAAATAAATCACGTTCGACGGTAAGCGGCGAGCTGCGCCGGACGA
This sequence comes from Calycopis cecrops, assembly GCA_001625245.1. Taxonomy (NCBI): domain Eukaryota; kingdom Metazoa; phylum Arthropoda; class Insecta; order Lepidoptera; family Lycaenidae; genus Calycopis; species Calycopis cecrops. The sequence continues at coordinate 82,845 of LUGF01027908.1, read as the reverse complement.
TGAAGCCGCGCACGAGAGTACCTACCTATTTGAATCTAGCTTCAACCGCGTCAAACACTATGAAAAACCAACTTATTTTTAAATATTTTTTTACTTAATCTTAATAAACAGGTAGAAACATGAATATTAACTATAAAAATAAATAGCTAATACTTAAAAATCACAAAATGAAAATATAATCCGACCAACTAAACTAAGTGCGAGTGCCGCGCAGGTTGTGACGTTGCGGTGGCGCGAGAACTAGGTGATTTCTAAGCCTATGATGGTAATCATGGTACAGAACTCTTCGAGCTCGAGTCCGACTCAAACTTGACCGGATATTTTTTATTCAGCTTAGACAAGAAAGATGGATACTTTGAAAATTTGAATGATTTTTTAATACGAATTCCGATGTGGGATTAACGAGACAGAAACAGCTCACAATATCAATGTTGCGTTTGTACTTATGGAGAGGTAGGTACTGTTAATGTACGCACCATTAGATTTTGGTAAAAAACCGCCCACACGGGTGAATAAAAATTAACAAAATAAATTGAAAGAGATGGTGGATGCCGATCGTTCTATACATCTAAATATTATAATCTATCCAACTAAAATATTTTATGTTTATAATGCTTGAAAATTACTCCAAAATTGAAGATGCCTCACCAGTCAGCCTGTATATTATATATATATGACTGTCAGTTTTTCATTTTCACGCCCAACAAAGTGGCCACGTGTCAGTATAAAAAAATCGCATTGCATGTTTCAGGAAATGGTGCACCCGGTAGGGATTGCAATCCGGTAATCCGGCGGATCCGGCGTGCCTTTGGACCTACCGGATTCGGTAAGTCGGCGCCGGATCCGGTAAAGCAAGAAAAGCGCGACAAACTATCGATTCTCTCAAATTCTCGCCACCGAATAATCGACGTTCTTATAAAATATCGAAACATCGATTGTGTTTACATCAATGTGTAAAATCAGTGCAAAAATTTGCCGATTCTTTAGTGATAAAAATGTGGCCAATAAGATAATACCAATAGAAAAAAGAATCAGAGGAACTGGTAAATCAAATCCTGCAAGAAAAAAAGGATATAGGATAGTTAAAGCTAAAAAGAAACAGATTATGCGAAAATGCTTAAAAAATAAATGACTGCGTATAAAGTAGGTGTAAAAGAAAAACACTTATGGCTGATATACAGTTACTTAATGGCGATTAGGCCAACAACAACACTATGTTTCCTTAGATCGTTTTTCAGACAAATAAAAAATATTCAGCTGCATCTTGCATTGCCAAATATAAGTGCTTTTTGTTTTATTGTTTGTTAGGATAATGAATGACTGAAGAAAAAAAAAGTTAAGTCTGCGTAGATTATTAATATGCTATTATTACATAAGGTTATTCAGATACTTACAGCAATAAGTGAGACTGATTACTTACTTTATTATAGTTTCATAATTTCATTTAATACAAATTACAATTAATACCAAAAAATATAATTAAAAATTATTTTATTTTTCATAAATATGTACTTGTATTATGTTTATTTTGATGTACATATTATTATGAAAACTAAAAATCACTAAATACTAGGCCCTTTATATAACTTTAAAACATTTTTTACACCTGTAATCCAATCCGACCGGATTGAAAATGATACCGGCTTGCAATCCCTAGCACCCGGTGTTGCTTCGGAAGTCAGCGAGGATCCTGTTTCTGATAGTGCCGTGGGTCATTTTTTCGATGTACTACTACAGCATCACTTACGGAAACTTTGCTAAAACTAAGGGGGTTTACGAGTATCCTTATGACGGCTTTGGTAAGTATCATGCTAAAGTAGCAAGTAGTAAGTTTAAAACACCTGTACGTTTTTTTATTATACTTACGTGCGTTTTTAAGTATGAAAACCGAACGATTAAATGACGACGCACTATGTGGAGATTGAGTCGGTTTCGGGTCATAAATCCATAACTTCCATGTTTTTTGAGATTTGCAGCAGATTTTTTTTATGTCTATTCTTGAATAAATGTACTTTAAAATAATAAACAATTTATGTATATAAATATATGTTTATTACTTTAAAAAAAAATAATAAACTTAAAATATTGAAAAATGTTCAGAAATTTACGATTGTCTAAATAATTTGACATAAAATGTTTAAACACAAATTAAACTTATAAATTACTTCTAGTATAATAATTACTATTTTTATATTTGTTTTAAAAAAAAGCAGTATTATTGTACTAGTTCCAAAGCTTCATCTATAAGTTCCATAAACTTTTTACTAAATGGTTTTCTTAAACTTGTTATGTAAGGGTCCGAAGTATACAAAAGTGTATGTAGAACATCTTCATTTGTGGCTATTCTCGAGCATTTCCTAGCATGATGAAGTCTGAATCGTTTATAGTCCTTGTTCCTTGATTCCTGGGCATCTTCGGAAAGTTGTCCAAGGGGTAACACTGAATAATGCCGAATGACGCTTTCCCCGTGAATTAGGACCTTATGAACAGATGATGGCATATAATACCACATATACGAGGGCTGCCTTTTAAGTTTTGTCGTTTGAAATAAGTATAGACAATATTATAGATTATTACCATTTATTGTTTTTCAAAGAATTCTCCGCGATATTTAATACACTTTTGCATGCGTTCGAACCAGTTATTAAAACATTTATTCCACTCCGAAGTGGGGGTAGTCAAAATCGCCAATTTGTATGCGTTAACAGCTTCTTCGGGTGAGTTGAAACGTTGACCACGAAGGCTTTGCTTAATTTTGGGGAATCGTTAGGGCTCAAGTCAGGGCTGTAAGGTGGGTGATCTAAAATTTCAATGTTTTGAGTGCTCAAAAACAACTTTGTTTGGCGAGCAGTGTGCGAACTTGCATTGTCATGGTG
>LUGF01027908.1:39598-70669 GCA_001625245.1 Calycopis cecrops | reverse complement strand
TATAGCCGACATTAGCAACAGCTCGCTCCTGACCAACGAAACATAGATGATGCGATGTTACAGTAAATTAATAGGATAGACGATCGTCGTTTGTAGCGTCATTCGATTGTTGGTTTTCGAGAATTGTCACTAGTCCATATTAAAACCCGGCTAGGGTTTACTTTCCTCTACGCCACGTTCTCATCCTCGATGCAAAGGAACTAATGAGAAATATTTTTCAGGTTGGATACAACACGTTTCCGAACGTCGCATCTTTTTTATCAGGTAGAAGTACAGATGAAATGGAGAAATCTTGCGCGAAGGGAATGGATGGTTGTAATAAATTATTTATATGGTCAGATTTCCAACAGTTCGGCTACAAAACCGGTTACGGAGAAGACTTCATTGATTTGCCAGATACATTTTCAAGGTACAACGGATTTAAAAATAAGCCAACGGACCACTATATACGGCCATTATTTCTAACTGGGGAAAGCAGTACCGTCTCAGGATGTATATGCACCTATAAACAGCCTTCAGCGAAACATATCTTCGACTACGCCTTGGACTTCACCAGATCCTACATAAATGAGACGTTTTATGGACTGTTCTGGCTCAATTCTTATAGTCACAACCTGAACAATAATCCTACTTTTTTAGATTCTGACATGGAAACATTTTTCGAAACTCTCAAAAGGAACCGCGTAATGGACAATACTTTTGTATTTTTCGTAAGTGACCATGGCTTGAGAACGGGTATAATGCGGGAACAGTATGAATCCTATTACGACGAACGCCTTCCTATGTTGTTTACGTGGGTGCCCGAGGCGTTTAGGCAACACCATAGTGAGGAATACGAGTACATGCAAAATAATCAAAATATGCTTATTAATCCTTACGATTTATATCTTACAATGTGGGATATATGCAAAATGACCAACGAATCGGCTCCGATCAAAACGTCGAAAGCTTGCCCTAAGTGTAAAAGCCTAATGAGTCACATCACACCTAACAGAACATGCACGGACATTGGAGTGAGCGACAAGTGGTGTACTTGTCACAAAATGAACGCAACCAACGTGAACAATGTAAAAGTTAAACATAGTGTGGATACTGTGCTTAAATATTTAGCGAAAAAATCGAAGGAAATAAAAACCGATGACTGTACAAAGTGTAAAAAGTTGAAACTCAAAATACTACACAGAGCTCATGTATATAGTTACAATGATGTGAACTATTATGTGCTTGCATTGCTATTGACGGGTGATGTAGCGTTTGAGGCCACGGTTGTGGAGAAGAACAATGCTCTTACTATTCTACAACCTATTTATCCTATAAGTGGATATAATGAACGAAGCGATTGTGTTTGGGATGAGAATCAAAGAGTGTATTGTCTGTGTGGTCGAGTGCGAAATTGTACATAGGTACACCACACCCTCAGAATATTGAATGAATGAATGAATGAATGATTCTTTATTGTGTACACAAATATATATTTACAAATAATCTTAAAAGATATGCTTAAGATTAAATTATGTGTGTATTGAACATAGTCATGTCACTATGTTCGATATTTTGGGGAAGTTATTAAGAACTATCTTAAAATTCTTACGAAGTTGGATATGTATCCAACTTTCCAACAACTTATATAAGCAGACCTTCTTAAGAGTGTTATTTTACTACAGGACGATAGGCTGTCCTAGCTTACTCCAAAAGTACTTATTCCTCACATACCTCTCCTAAAGGCTTAATCCGGCACTGATGGAAACATACTTGTGGCAGGTGAATACAAGTAGGAAGCGTAGTGAGAGGTTCCACCAAGATGTAAAGAAGCTTGAAGAACGATTTCAAGGCCATTGGAACACAACTATGCTAGGCTCTTTGATTATATACCGTGATAACTGCACGAAAGCTCCGCAAAAAATATCTACCAAATATGGTAGATAGGTTCGTAGCTTAAGTTAAGCTCATCTGGAACGTTACTCGGTACTGTACTCGCAAATAAATAAAAAAATATACCGGTTTTTTCTATCCAACTGTGTCAAAACTATGCAGGAAAACCTAATAACAAAAGGAAGATCACTTTCCATCAATACGTTTTGCAATTCACTTAATTATATATTAAGAAAATACGAACATTAATTTCACAATTTACTTGATTAGAGAATAGGACGGTGTTGTCGTTAAAAAAACAGTACAATTTTTCAAAACTGAAGGGAAGTTTAGTCTGAAGAATTAATTATATTTATTTAATTTATTTTGTTTTTTTAATTTTTACAATAAAAAAAAATTGCGCGTTTACCGCTAAAAAAACTCATTCGTCGTATCTCTTTATTTTAGGAATACTAACTCTAATGGCCCTAGCCTAGCTAGCATCGAAATACTTGGTGTCGACATATCGAAAAACCATTTCCCCCAATGGTCATTTGGAAACGAAGGCGAAATTGGCCTTCAAAAAGCTGGGTGGTGAAGCAGTAGGTACTTCATATCAGCGCTTGTGCTACAACTATACAACGCACAGGTCAGACCGCACATGGAGTACTGCTCGCACCTTTGGGCAAGTTCTTACCACGCATCATTATGGAATCTGCTGCCATAGTCGGTATTTCCGAACCTATACGAACTGGAGTCTATCACACTAATATTATAAATGTGAAAGTTTGTTTGTTTGGCTGTTTATCCGTCAATCACGCCGAAACTACTGAATGGATTATGATAAAATTTGTTAAAAACAGATAGGGTAGTAGAGGACTTAAATTATAGGATACATAACTTCCCTGGGATAAAGCAGGAATCGTAGGAAAGTCAAAATTACTGAATACTGAATATTTTTACTGAATGGATTTTGATAAAATTTGCTATACAGATAGGGTGTTAGCTGACAAAGATTATAGGATATATTTTATCCCCTGGGATAAAGCAGGAATCGTGGGAAAGTCAAAACTGTACATTAATTTTTTTTTAAAGAATACTGGGGGCATGATTTACCTACAATCAATATAAAACCAAGAATATAGTTTTTTAGAATTTTTGTTTATTTGTCTGAATGTAAAATATATGTATTTTTTTAAGCTTTCAATGCAATTATTAGCAACTCAAGAAATAAGTAATATATACATATTTTTTTATTGATTATTTTTGACTGTTCTTGTTCTGTAGGTATAGCTTTGTTTTCTAGACGCTAATGCTCAACTTCAAGACGCATTATTTTGCTTTGTCTAATAAAACGAATACTCCGTGTTTATTCTACAAAAAACATGAATTCTATAGTCTTATTTGTAAATTATAAACGCTAATACCAGAGGTTTTTTTTATAGCATAGGAGGCAAACGCGCAGTTGTGTCACCTGATGTAAAGTGATCACCAACGCCCACAGACATCCGTAACACCAGAGGTCTTACAGATGCGTTGCCGACCTTTAAGGAAAAAAAACTCTTTTCTTGAAGATACCTAGGTCGTATCGGTCCGGAAATACCGAGGGGGGTAGCTGATGAAATGGATTTGGAAAATCGAAATGGTGCGCGGGATGAAATGGCGCTTATAGCTCACAGTAGTAGACTTCGGAGGATCTAGGTGGTGACGGTGGAATTTGGAATTTCGGCGCGACGTCCTGTAATGGAATTCAGCTGCGGGTATTAATCCGAACAATTCCTCGGAACACTCCCCGTGATAAATGTGATAGAAGACGCACAGCGAGCTGACATCTCTACGCAAGGTAAGAGTATCAAGCTGGCGGGTAAGATACTGGTTATCGACTCGCTCTTCGTTGTATGGAATGGAAATGGAATGAGCTGATATTGCGGGGCTCCGGTCCAAAGGTGAGAGCAGTACTCCATGTGCAGTCGGACTTGCACTTTGTAAAGTTGCAGCCGATGGGCTCGTGTGCGTTACTCGATATGTCGACGCCCAGTATTCCAATGCTAGCTGTAACTATGAGGGGAGTATTCTGGAATCGAGGAGATACGACAAAGGGTGTTCTTTTAGCGGAAAACGCGCAAACTTGTGTCTTTTTAGGGTTGAATTGGACTACATTTAGTCGGCCCCATTCCGAGACTTCACATAAGCTCGACTCGATTTCAGACACAAGTTTGTTCCGGTACTCGTTTACTTGTTCACGTGAAATATTGACACGGCCAGTGTATAGTGGGTCACCAGTGCTATCATCTGCATAGCAATTGATGCTATCGGTTTGAAGCATGTCATTTATATGTATGAGAAACAGAGTGGGTGACAAAACACAGCCTTGTGGAACGCCAGCATTGACACACATGAGGTCCGAGCATGCACCGTCGACTACGACCTTAATGCTCCGGTCTGTCAAAAAGATGGCGATCCAGTTGCAAAGTTTCACAGGAACCCAAAAGCCGGAAGCTTGGAAAGAAGAACTTTGTGCCAAATCCGATCAAAGGCTTTCGCTATGTCCAGACTAACCGCCAACGCCTCCCCCTTTAATTCAACAGCTTCCGCCCATCGATGCGTAAGGTAAGTCACCAGCAGAGCGACCTTGACGGAAACCGTACTGACGACCGCTGAGCAGCTGGTGTTCCTCTATATACCGCAGGAGCTGGCTGTTGATAATTGTTTCTTTGAAAACAGGGGGGTTATTGCTTTGGGTCGGTAGTTGGGAGGGGCTTTTTTTGGGATCGGGTGCACTAGAGCTGTTACTCCTTGGGACGATGCCAATAGAATAGGAGTACCGGAAAAGACGTGTTAAGACAGGTATCAACCCGGGGGCACATCTACGTAGCACAATTGGTGCGATTCCATCAGGCCCACTCGACTTAAGAATATCCAAGGCTAGAACTGCTTTCCGCACAGAACTTTACCTGATCTTTCGGTTACGGTTTTAAAACAATCTGTACATATCCGTCACGCACACATTGTGCGAAATATGAGACTTTTTCTTCGTTTTTGGTCAATATTGTGCTGAGTGTCGAGTCCGACATAAGAATAGGGAAGTTGATGCTTTTTTTAGTATAAAATTAGTACTCGTACAATTGATTGCATTTCTATTAATAATATGTGCAAAGAGGAAGATAACACAAAAAACGTATGTAACAAATTTCATTAATTTGCGGCTGTGGTGTAAGTACATGAAAGTACAATACGGTAAGTCTTTTTTTTTAAACTTCATATACAAAGTTGCTACAAGCGAGAGGATAAATGAAACCATATAGTTAGTGTATTATTTTCAGGATACACAACAAAAATCAGATCAATCGGAGCAATAAATTAGCCTCAGGAATTTTTTAGTCTTTTCTCACTTCGTACACGCTGTATCGCAGCTGATCGCCGACTATGACCGGTCGGGGTCATTCACCCCGTACGAGGTTGCCGTTCGCTGTACAAAGTATGATTGTTTTTTCGCTGTTTAACTTGTTTGAAAGTATTTTCGTATACTTGTTGTGAAATTATTTTTAATAATTTCGGATTAACTGTAGGCACAGTTTATATGGTTTAATTTAATGCCTCTCGCTTTTATCAACCTTGTATATAGAGATTGATATATATATACTTAATATAAATTTAAAAATAAATCACGTCATGGAAAATACAAATTTTATTGTCATATTAAAATTAAATTTTAACATTTTTTGATTAAGGTGTAGGTAGTGCCTATTTTCTTTATGGCAGTATTTTTTAAAACATCTCGTAATATTTTATAATAATTGTAAAATAAAAACAACTTTCGAGATTCAATAAATAAAATATAATATACTACACAATGTAATTAAATTTAAAAAATTAGGAGCCAGTGATTAAATTTCAATTCTGAGCTCATTTGGCAAAACATCAATGTATTTTTCTTTTTTTATAATATATCTAGCTTAGTTTCTGAATCAGAGGTAACCAACTAGGTAGGTATTCTGTCGGGCAATAAGTTCGCGCGACCGTAGAAATAGTCTTTCTTTAAATAACTTTATCCTAATATAAACAATAAATAATTATTTTACTCTTTTATTTAAAAAATTCGAGATGTACCTATGTACTTCTCGAATTAAAAAAAATCGAGAGGTACATAGTTTGTAAATTCCACATAAAATCGTCGGTAAAAAGTTCACAGCTCTATTCAAACTGCTTAATTAAATCTAGAAGATATATTATAATAAAGGTGAGGACAAAAATTGCTGAGAAAACTATTGCACAGCAAAATAAATTAACAAATCATGATATATTGTTATCTTATTTTTAACAAAACAATTTTTTAAGATAGTGGGATATTGCGTTGTATTTGTAACTTATACAGGGTTATTTGTAAAAGCTCTCAGAGATAGATACCAATAGATTTAACTCGTTAGATGAGCTCTTACCATTCTTAAAGCAGTCGAAAATGTGTCATCGTTGGGAAAAGTTAGCTCACTCTTTCCGTCTCAGTTGCTTTAGAAAGCACCAAGTGATGCAAATTTCTTTCACATCTTTGATAGGTGTTTCTTATTTGGTTAAGTAACCTTAAAAAATGCTTTCCTGTGCGTTAAGAAAGTGTTTTCATTATTCAAGAAATACAAACAAATCCAAGGGAATCACATATCATGTAACTACAGAATTATTAATTATTTTCAACCAAATTAAAATGGCGTCAAAAATCATGTATGACAGTGAGCAAACAAATCATGGTCACAATTTGTTGTATGAGTGAGCGAGTTGACACTGATTATTTTTTCTGTCATTGCATTGTCATCCCGTAGACACAGGGCGCATCTAACGATTTAAATCTATGAAGATAGCAATCATTTTTTAAAATACTTATGACATAACTCAATAATAAATTTGAAATATTTTTTAAGTCTAATTTTTTAAGTTTAAGTTTATTTTTTAAGTTATACTGTGATGACATTTGCGTGTGTGCGGCTCGGACGAAAAATTTAATTATGTAATACTATACAAAGTAAAATTGTAATGGTTTTCGAACCGAAGCATGTGAATTTGGAATAACCTATAGTACCAATAAAAACGGGTAAATCAATTGTAACGGCAAAAAAGTTTTAATTTTAAAATTTCATTTTTATTCCTTCGAGTTGGCTAAACTTGTATGAATGATTCTCCATAGCGGGGATACCTTGGCTGATACATAGCTATAAGTTAAATATATAAGCTACGTCTCACGTTTTCAAACGCTAGCGCTATAACTATCGACTTTGATAAAAAAAAATTTTTTTTCGAAAACGACTTCATTTCATACTGTATTTATTGATGAAAAATCTAAGAGCTTGATTATATTGGTGTTATATTATCATAGAAGGTTGAAAATAACCCTGTACAATAATATGAAATTAATAATATTTATAGGTCAAGTACCTATATTACACACATGTACACATAGGTAGCTAAAACATTTAAGGCAAGTTGGTGCATTTACAAAGTATTATAATACTATTTTATTTACATAATCATTAATTTAAGTACATAGCTATATCTTAGTTTATAGTATTTTTACCCTATATTTGTACTAGAATTTGAACATTTTTAATACTTCAATACAAATACATCTATTTTTATAAAACATACGTATGGTAATTAATAGTAGGTAGTTACGTATTTTAGCGTATTAGCGTCACTTATTATAAATTGAACTGCCAGTCTTTTTGCTCAATGTGTATTTCTGAGATTCTTACACGAGAGGCCCCCTTCCCTCTTATCACCCTATAACTCTCCTGCCCCTTGAAGTCACTAAAATGCAACTACACACTAAATTATACTTTTCATCACATCTATTCGAAAAGAGGCAGTTTGATCCTCGTAAACAGGGAGCAAAATAGCTCTTTGATCCCTAGGGATGGAAAGTAATTTGAATTTGGAACGTGGATAAAATCGTGTGTCAAAGCCCCAATGACCAGATAAGAAATTAATTACTATCCGGCCACACGGGTGTCATGGAGTCATGACGTCAAGGTGACCTTGATGTCATGAGGTCATGACACCCGTGTAGCCACACCATTTCGAACATTGTATGAACAAATCGCTGGATTTATGGCAAAATAATATTATGTCTTCGTTGGCGAAATTAAAAAAAAACGCGGAATATTTTTTTGGCGCTTAATAAATTAATTAAACTTGTAATTTTACTTATTAATTGAAAATGAGTACATCTCAGTCAAGTAGTGAATATGAATATAAATTAACACCAGAGAGTATTGTATCGGACGCTAACAATGTTATAAAAATGATTAGTTGCAGTACTCATTTTCTCATAGAGGGCGATGAAAAGTAGAGTGTTCACCTCGGGAGCAACACTATTTTTGAAGCTCGAGTGCTTTGAATCCCTCGCTGTGCTCAGGATTCTACTTTAGAATACCTCGCTATGCTCGGGATTCTACTCTAGAATCCTTCGCTCTGCTCTGGATTCAAAAAACACTCTCGCCTGAAAAATAGTGTTTTGCTCCCTAGGTTAACAATCTACTATTGATTCATTTTCCTGCATCTTCTTAGCAATAGAAATATTTTATTTCTTAAAAGACGACTCAAGACTACAATATAATAAATAATTATAAGATTGTAGTCTATCGGATAATTATTAGATTCAATCTCCGATATCAAAATAAAAAGTAAAGATTACTAATTCTACTATGTATAATTTATGTTGTTAAGCATAGCACAAACTTGGTAGTGCGATTATAATGGATAAAATGTAAATTAAAAGTAGTCACTACACAATAGGCTACTTGACTCAAATCTGATTTCATAAAACAACAACATACTATAGCGAGTGGTTTAGAAAAACGTATTTCACAGTTTAATCAACAAAAGTGAAGATGTGTCTAATCTATGCGAAATTAGTGTAATTTAAATATTAAATGACAAGATACACTTTACAGGCTATTTTATCTATTACTTAAAATAAAACAAAAAAGATCCACCTCTGACCTAACCGATAGCTGAACTATACCTAATAATTATTATTAATAACATTAATTGTATCATGTCAAATAATTCTTCCGCGTTCTCCGGTCGGAGTTCAGTCGTAGGCAAATCCAATCCAAATCCATTTACATTCACTATTAAAAAAATACTATGCAAATTAGTTACTTTAGAGCCATTTTAGACTCTTGTTATTTATTCGTTATGCTAATTATAACGAGAAAAGTATACTTAGATACGCTATCCTTTAGAAAAAAGTACTCGCAGAATTGTTGCCACTAAGTCTAGCAGCATTTAAAGCATTTCGGTCACCGTTTTTAGAACTACATAAATCAAGCTAAAGTAGTTTTAGGTACTAAAGAAGGAGTGCTAGGATAGATGATAAAGAGAGTAAGTTGCAGATACGCCAAAGCACCACCCACGAAATTGGGTACCTGAAAATAAGAAACGCAATTGTTATTACTTCATTATCACACAAGAGCTAACACACAGACACCTGATTAAGAGGTAATACACAGGGTTAATTTTATCATACGCAAAACCTCATGCAGGCAGCCTGGCTACTTCAATACCAACAACATTTGTTCTACGACTTTTGAAAATTAATAGTTTTTAAAATTTAAGTATTCCCATTCAAAAATATTTGTTGCCCCTAAACTGGCATTTAATTCAGCGCGCGGACGGCGCGCACCTTGCAAAGGTCGTCCCAGTAGCAACCGTGACGTAAGACTGATAACTACGTCAATTACGAAGGCGCATTTGCCTGCTGCGTAACCCCGCCACCCCCGCCTCAGCGTTAGGATATGGAAAGAGATGTAAGGAGAAATAATTTAATTTAACATGGCATCCAAGAAATTCGAAAAAGATAACCAAAAACTCTTTAACCTATATGTGATGGAGGCCTTAAATAGTCTGGGTCATAACGGGAGATAAGCAGCGTACGGGGTTAAACAAAAAGGGAAGAAACAACAATAGATCTACATTGATTACGCTTCCATTAGCCTGGAGAAAAATCTGGATATTGAAAAATAGCAAAAAAAATACAAAAAATATATATGCAACCAAGGACTACCCTAAAGAAGTTCTAAACAAAAGACGAGAACTTGAAACTCAATTACAAGAAGAAAAGAAAAAATAAAAAACCTTTTCTTATATCCGGTATGACAAACTCGTTATCAACATTCACTCTCTCACAAACATTAACGCAACAGAAACTGAATTAATAGGTCCCAATCCAGTTGGTCCCCGTGGCACGAAGAACGACCACCAGCCAATTTCATCAGAAACTAGATTACTCCGTCACCATCCAATTCATACCACAAATAAGAAACCGGACTCGTGCGAAAACGACAACCTTCAACATAGAATCCCAAGACAAAGGTCATACATTACAACCATCAATACGACAGAAGGAAAATTAAAAGAATTAAAATTAGCTCTAAGAGACACAAATTGGGACATATTAGGTCTAAGCGAATTGAGGAGACTCGAAGATAGCATCAAGAGCATCAAGAATTGATTTTCTATTAAATTGGTGAAAGCAAAGGATTGTATGGTGTCGGTTTCCTCATCAAAAAGTATTTAAAGAAACACGTATTAGAAATCAAAGGAACATCAGAACGTATTGCCAAACTCAATATTACCCTCCCAGGATACAAAGACAAATGGACAATAGTACAAGTTTATGATAGTGAATTATATACCAAAACAGCAGATGAAAGAAGAAAATATAACTTTTACAACAGTTTAGAGTATTGATAAACACACATAAAATCAATATAGTAATGGGAGACTTATACGTCAAGATTGGAACGCATCAAGAAGGTAAAGAAAATATAGTTGGCAAATACGGGATCGGTAATAGAAACAATAATGGACAACGGTTATTAAACATGGCCCAAGAGAATAGTCTGAGGATTATGAATAGCGTCTTCAAAAAAACTCCAAAGAATAAGTGGACATGGATATCACGAAATAAAAAATTAATAAAAGACGTAGATGTGTTCAAACAATTCAATTTAACACCAACCACCGAATGGTAAGGGTTTTGGATATCGGCCCTGTATGAAGTGGAACCAAAACAACCACGAAAGTTTGTACACAATCAAGACTTACCTCAATACATCCCATATATACAACAAAACAAAAACTGCTCAACAAGGGAAATGGAAATTCAAACAATCTACAACACAACCATCGCCAGACTACTCACTGTTAAAAAGAAAATAAAGAAAAGATCAGAAATAATAGAAGAAGAAACGAGAAAACTGGTTGGAGAAAAAAAAAGAGCTTTTGAAAAATATATAAGACAAGGATATAGTCAAGACAAGACAAATCATCGAAATCAGCTAGAATATTACCCAAAAAACAGGAGGACCAAAAAAGTGGATTTCAAAAGTAAAAACCCAAAATGGAAGTCCTGAAGCTCAAGACAATCTATACACAAGGCGGCAACCAACTACTTTAAAAGTCTATACTCATCTAAAAATGTCATAATTGATTCAACAAATATATGAAGAAGACGAAACACCGCCCATACTACTATGCGAGGTTGATAAAGCTTTTCAGCACCCAAAAAAAATTATAAATCTCCCGGTTTTGAAACATCAGCAACGATACAATAAAATCACTTCGACTGAAATCCAACGAGAACTAATGAAACTCTTTAACAGCATCCTGAAAACAGGAGTTATTCCCTCACAATTGACACCAGTTCCATTATCTTAATATATAAAAAAAATGATAACATGGAAGATTTAGGAAATTATAGGCCTATAAGCCTTATGTCGAACATCTACAAAATGTTCTCAAAACACAATTAACGTATGTCCAAGAAGAGACCCACGCAAAACTGACTGGGATTCTTATTGCGAAATTGTAACAAGTAAACTGTCCGCGCATGCAGATCACAACATCAGATGCACTGCAGACATCGACATACAGGTAAGTAAACTCAGAAGAACAATCACTAGTACTTACCATCAGACATGTCCGCTGACCTAGCCCAACATCAAGAAAAAAGGGAATACTCCCTGGTGGGGCCCGGAATTTCAAGGGGAAGCTCAGACGACTACTAAGCCGCGCAATGAACACCAGAGGAAGACTGGGACAACTACAGAGACACAAAAGGCCTGTACAAAAAACGCCTGCGGGCAAGACAAAGAGAATCATGGCACAACTACTGTAGCGACGTAGTCATATGGAGATGCCGTAAGAATAAAGAAAATCCTAATCTCACAAGGTAATATCCAAATTGGATCTCTCAAAAAACATGACAAATCCTACACTAACATATGAAGAGACACACTTCCCAGGATGCAACATCGTCAACAAAGTGTCGAATGGGACGACGAACATCAATCAGAACCAAACGCCATTGACTAGAAAGACGCCCAGGAAATGGTATCAAAAGATAAGGTCGAATGGGCTATAAACAGTTTCCAACCCTTCAAGGCAGCAGGGACAGACGAAATTTTCCCTGCACTACTGCAAAAACGAGGAGATAACGTGGCGGAATCCATAACAGCGATACTACAATCCTGTCTGGCATACCGCTACATCCCCAAACAATGGAGAGAGGTTAAGAGTCCTCTTTATCCCTAAGCCTGAAAAAAGCGACTATACAAATCCTAAATCATACAGACCCATCAGCTATCATCATTTCTGTTGAAAACGATGGAAAGGCAATGTGACAGGGAACTAAGAGACAACTCTCAAAAGTATACCAATACACCAAAACCAACATGCCTATAGCTCCGGCAAATCGACGGAGTCTGCACTACATGCAGTGGTAAGTAAAATAGAATATGCCCTACAAAACCAGGAAATCTGTCTGGGGACATTCATTGACATCGAAGGAGCATTCGACAAAACAGTAATAATAGGGTGGATTAACAACATGCTCACTAAAAGAACCATTGAAATAGACGACAAAGGTTCCAAAAAAGCAATAGTAGTTAGGGGCTGCCCTCAAGGAGGGGTTTTATCCCCACTACTCTGGAATATTGTCGTGAACGACCTAATTCTCAAACTAAACGAAAAACACTACTACACGGTGGGATACGTCGACGATCTTGCAATCCTAATAACAGGTAACCATGCGAACATCGTCTGCGAACTAACGCAGGCGGCGCTTCGCATAATTGAACGTTGGTGTGTGACTTCGGCCTAACTATAAACCCCACCAAAACCGAACTAGTAATGTTTACTAACAAACGAGTACTACACAATTATACACTACCAAAACTAGGAAACACAACACTCCAACTCAGCAGTCAGGTAAAGTATCTAGGCCTAATCCTTGACAGCAAACTAAACTGGAGTCAACACTTAGAAACGAAGACAAACAAAGCCTGCCTTACATTCTGGCAATCATGTAAAAGAATGGTAGGCAAAACATGGGCCTATATTCACTAAACAATGATAATATAGAGAAAGAAAATAAAAAAGCTTTATCGAATAAGTTATGCTATACTTTGTTGTTCATTGTAAAGTCACCCAAGGTAACTCTTTGGCTATACACAGCAGTACAGACCAATAATAAGCTACGGCGCAGTGGTCTGGTGGCAATGAACAAACTTGACTACGATAAGTGATAAACTACAACGCTTCCAGAGACTGACATGTCTAGCCGTCACTGGAAGCATGAGAACAACACCTACAGCTGCCATAGAAATCATGCTAGGACTGCCACCTCTACATCTCCACATACAGCGAGAAGTGGCAACGGCAGCGACGAGACTCAGGACACTTAAATCTCCCGGTACCGACCACGTGTTCGCTGCGTGTTTTTGAAGCGTCAATGAACGTCCGCGGTAACCGAAAGGTTAAGCTGTGGAAAGACACGGGGATACCTCACACCAAAATTCTAGACTCGTACCACAAAAAATTCCCAATGCTTGAGGCACTAAACGATATCATACCGTAGAAGTATGTTTTCGACAAAAAATATAGGATACATCTCACCGAACCACCCGCCATAGACACAGACTTCAAGGTACTGCGAATATATGCGGATGGGTCAAAGAACGCACACGGCACAGGCGCAGGCAAATTTTACGAGGATTTATACCTGCGCCATGCCACTTCACTAGGTATCTACAGTGCTGTCTTCCAATCGGAAAGCGTAGGTATCATACTAGCGGCTAGAGCAATCGCCGACCGTAACATAAAAGGATACGACATCAGGATCCTAACGGATAGTAAGGCGGTGCTTTATGCTCTAAACTCACACACAATAAACTCAGGTCTCGTTAACGAATGACAATTTGCCTGGAAAATATAGCATGAACAAAAAGATCACCCTGCAGTGGATCAAGGGACACTGTGTGTCCATGGGTAACGTCCTACCTAGGAAACCCTAAAACGCTCCAGATGGCATGCGCCAAAAGCAAGAAACTGTTGGCTTTCCTGAAGGAGCTGAACTGGGAATGACGTGTGAAGAAAGATGACAAGGCCCACCTACGCGCAAAATAGGCGCAACAGCGTCGAGTTGCGAAAAAGGCCTGGGCAACAAGTAACAAGTAAGTATGCACTGCACATGAGGGACTGTAAGCACTAGGAAAAGAGTTCCCAATACACAGAGGCGTATGACCAGAAGACCCTCTATCGCCAAAAATTTTCTTCACAGTTCTTGAAGAGATATGGCACAAAACTCAACCATCTCAGATTTGCCGATGATTTAGCCCTCATTTCAGATAATTCCACAACCCTGGAGAAAATGCGCCAAAAACTAGCAGTAAAAAGCAAGGCAGTGGTTCTGACAATGAGCAATATAAAGACAAATCATACACATGAGCATATTGAAAGGGACGGGATAATAGAGTACATAGATTCATATGTGTATCTCGGCCAGCTGATCCACTTGATCTTTCAAGTCGATCAGCTTGTTGTTGAAATGCTGAAAGAAGTTGATAGAAGAGTGAACAACTCATGGAAAGTGCATTCTTACATTTTCCACTTCACAAGAAGTCATGATTCACTCATGAAGGATAACCTACTCTAAGACTGTAACGAAATTTAATCGATATTATTCAATATGGCAGTATACAACGCCATGTCTCACATACGGTTGCCAAACATGGGCATTAACACAGAAAGTGTTAAACAAGGTCACCATCTGCCATAGAGGTATAAAAAGGAGCATGATGGGTTTCACGTTGAAAGACCATAAGGGCCACAGATTTGAGGAAAAATATCTCTCAAGAAAAGCTCAAAATAGAGAGGAATGGAAGATGCTGGAGGAGGCCTATATGTCAAAGGACACACTAACTATAAAAAATACTTCTGAAGATACAATCTGATTTAATATCTAATTTATCTAAATTAGTGGGCTATAAATAAAATAAATATATAAATAAATGATAATTAAAAGTAGTAGTCTAGTTTGATTTTATAAGTATTAATAAAACATACCATTATAAAATAGTCTTCATCGAGGAGACCGTATAAGAACCATAGACTGCACACAATAAATGTCATAAATATCAAAGGAAATGGAAGACATTCAGTGCTTTTTACTCTAATAACATATAACAGTTTGGTCATCGGTGATGCTATTGTCAACAATGTTAGAGTGCTTGCAAAGGTTCCTGTAAAAAAATATGAAAGCTATTTTAATGGTTTTATTGAATAAATATCATTCATATATATTATCATTATATAATAATAATAATAATCCCTTCAACTTTGAATACAGCTTGACTGCGTACCTAAAAAAACTTTTTAGTAGATAAAAACTAAATATCATAAGATATATTATGTTAGACAATGTCATAACAGTAATCAATCTGTAGAGTGTGAGTTTAAGCATAATGTGCCAATTACATGCATTAACATTTTATATAACCCAGAACCCACTGAGTTATTTAAAATGCATTAAGCTCAGCTTGGTCCCAAGGCTTAGATTTGTGATTACTAAACACACTTACTATTCTTAGGTTATATATAATATTATTTTTCACTAGAATTATTTGGAGAGGCAACTATAATTTAATAATCTTTTCATTCAATTTTGTTGCTACTGATTTTTCACATGTAGCAGCCTATACAGCCCCACAAGCCTTCCGTGGATCCAATGCTGATTTTTAGAATCAAACAAAAGAGAGATATATGATGAAGCTTCAGAAGTGAGAATATTGATAACAGGAAAAAAAAATTACCTAATCTGATGATAAGATGTTGATTATCCTCTTCAGCAGAGTAGTAAAACATTGTACATATAAATAGAGCAATGGCAGTAATAAATTGCCTTAGTACAATCTTTTTCTTTTTGGTGTAAATGTAAAATACTAACGAGTAAGCAAACATTAACACAACTCCTATAGTATTTACAATAATAACTTTATCATTTTGTTTTGCTAATCCATATAGTAACCATATACCTGCACTGGAATAAACAAATAATTTAAGCTATAGTGTGCAAGAGAAAGTATAAATTATCTTAAATAATTTTAAGCCAAAAATTAATTGGCTATTTTTATAAATTGTGTTCATATAATTGTATTGTTTTTACATTGCTGTTTTAAAACACTGCATACAAGAAGTAAAAGCTGGATATAATACGTCGCCCACATGTGTTTGACGTGTACAAATAATAACATGCTATGATAACAGTATGTTACATGAGATAGATAGTATTATAGTACTTAACGATTTGAAATTTTCCAATGAATAGACAACTTCAAAAAAAAAAGGAAAAGAAAATATAAAATAATAGTCTGTTTACAACTAAAATACTGATATTTTTTTTAATAATATTATGAGTTTAAAAATACATACGAGAGAAAACCGCTAATAAATGGAAGTGGTGATGCTTCTGCTGTAGTTCTATTGACAACATATTGCTTACAAACTAAGCTGAAATACAAAACTTTATTAACATTTACTAACTAATCAACAGTAACACAGTATGTAATAAATTCAAAATGCGTACATGCCAGACAGAAATTGAAAAATAGTTGTTATGACGGCTAAGCTTGCTACGAACTCTTTTATATTTTGAGCTATTTCCATTGTAACTATATTTATTTCTCTACGTAAAATAATTGGTTATTATTTGGACTGGACGAATCTATTTATATGACATATTTTCGATATCCACGTTTAAAATTTTAATAAACACAATCGGAAAACTAATATCATAAAACATAAAAGTTATAAAATCCCGGCCCAATTCACGTTACATGCAACATTCAACTGACAAGTGACAAGTGCTGACAAGTGACAAGTCACAAGTCACAATTGTGGCAATTGACTGATGACACTTGTGTCATCAGTCAATTGTTGAGTACCTAGTTTTTATTCCAAAAAGATGTTCCTATTGAATGCCATGGGATGATTTACCACGGGATCGAAATTTTCGCGGCTGAAACTGCGGGGCGCAGCTAGTAATAATATAAATGCGAAAGCATGTTTGTTTGTTTGTTACTCCTTCACGCAAAAACTGCTGAACCGATTTATATTTTTTTTTTTTTTTATTTTTAGATAGTAATTACGCTAAGGACTGAAGGTTTGTGCAGCTTCATCGATATGAGAGGTGAACTCACCTGGAGCGTCGAACCTCTGTACTTGTGGTCGATAGGGGGACAGACCCCCCCTTCTTTCCCAGACTAATGGGAGAAGGCAAACCGGACTTATTGCGATTAATAGGTTGTACTATTATTATCTGACCGAGGACAACGGGTGTCCTCAACTCCCCACCTTTAACGGAGGGGAGCAGCTCGCGCGCGGCAGCTAAAAAGTGGCCGACACGGGTCATGAGCTTGAGGAGCTCTGTGAGCTAACTTGACTGGGGGGCAGCCGATTTATATGAAATTTGGCACACACATCGAACACACGGGATCCAAATTTACGCGGGTGAAACCGCGGGACGCAGCTAGTAATCTATATTTTGGCAATACCAAGGTATAGAAAAACTGTACATTGATCTAAAATCTCGCCATCTGCTGATTAAGAGGGACGGGTTAGGACTCCTCAGCTGAGCTGCTCTTATACTGGCTTCTCCCCCTGTCCTGCCTTGGGGATCACAGAGGACACAAGCCCCCCCCCACCGAGCAGGGTGACAGTATCTTCTGGAGAGACAAATTACCTGTTCCAGTCCAGTTGATGTTAATTGGTCCTACCCATACGATTAGGTCCACTTTTTGTCACAGGACAAGGCGAAACTCTATATTTAAAACAACGTGTCAAAAAAACTTGTCAGTTTATTCAGAAGTTTCAGTCCCGATATGTCAAAAAAAAAGACCCAAAAGAACACGTTAATAATTATAATAATATGTTTTCTTAGATCATGTTTTAGATAATTCCGTTTCGCTGTGGCGAATATTTTTCAAAACTCGCAGCGGTGGCGGCGTACAAATACGTCGTGACACGACAACAGTGTCATACGCCATAGAAGTTGACTACATGGCTACCGTGTCACCCGCCAGGCCGCCATGTGTTATTTTATTATTACATTTGTTATTTTACACGTTTAGCGACTTAATCAATTCAGTTAAAGTTAAACCACGGGTGTAAACGGATGGTTAAAGTTGTTTTTAATGGTATTTGAAAAGATTTACCAAGTATTTTCCTAAATATGGAAGGTAAGCGACTTTTTATTCAGATGTACCAAACCTTTTATAAGTTATATGTTATAAAATAAAAACCTACAATTTTGAAGTGAGTTTCCAAATTAAATTTCGTTTATTCTATATTATGTTAAGTTTATTATATTTGGTATTTATGTTAATAATGTTTTTGAGTTCATTTAAGTTCAGATTTTGCATTCGTTTTCAGATCAATACAAGTGTATAAAATGATGTAATTATTTTATTTGTGAATGTTCTTAGTTGACTCGTAAATACTCATATCTGATGTTATTGACTTCATAAACCTAATACACAAAAAGGAACCTTAAAGTTGTATTCCCACAATTTGTTTAAGAACTATAAAACAAACTATAGTAAACTCGTCATTGTGCTTTAAAACACATGCATTCATTTATCTTTAGGGTTATTGTTTCACAGCCGCACTCACTATTTTTTGCAAACTTTTTTATGCACGTTGAGAAGTGAGACCTGGATGCAAAAATACTGTCCGATCAATTAAAAAATAAAATGTTTTTTTTATAAAGTTTGTACCTACATTATTAGAATTTAACCTTCATTATTAGAATTATTATAAGAGAATAAAAAATATCGTTATGTGCCTGGATGGAATTTGTTCATAACTTTTATGTGTTTTGTAATAGCTGTCTCTTACTCCATTGATATAGTAACAGTAAGAAAATAGACGATATATTTAAGATTTATAAACAAGGTTTTCCCGGACATTGAATGGTTGTATTTTTTCTCGATTTAAGTACTAATTTAAAAAAAATCATTTTACACTGTCAATCGATTGTTCACTGTTTTTGCAACCCGCTCTTGGACTATTCACTGTTTTTACATTTTGTGTTGTGAAATCTTTCAAAAAGCCGCCCCCTGATCCGGGCTACAAACTGGCACAATTATCAATTGACCATATTATATCATATCTAAAACAGTAATCTAATGTAAATATTTAAAAGCCTTTTCTTTCCTTCCATTCCATTTTATTTACATTCGATTACATTCGTAGATTTATTATATTACCTTCGATTTATATATGTATTTGAGGTATAGAGTGACCCCATGCATCTAATAGTGACATTTTCTTAATGCGCCTAATTAAAAGTTATCATTGATACAGCTCATAAAAGGTTGACAATACCTATTTTTTTCTATTTCATAGAATATTCAGAAACGAAGCATACAGGCTTGATGCTTGATGAAAATTATGTTCAGGGTTGAACCTTATAAAATGTAATTTGAGGGTGATATAATCGATTTAAAAATGACACGACTCCCGTGTCATACGCCACACGTTAAAGAAATGTATGACACGGCAGCCGTATGTACACTGTGTGTGCACTGAAACGGTTAATAAAAATGATCTAAGTGTTATGTAATTTTATGAAGGCAGTAATTAACCTATACATTTTACTAAAATTCTATATTATGTAACAAGTCTTATAATACCATAATTATTGATTCTATATTAAGCTATATAGATAATCGAAAATCGAAATCTTTGAATCAACATTTTTTAAATGCAATTCAACAATTATTTACAGTGAGCAACCTCATTCCGCTACAATGCAGCGTAGTGCTATGTACCACATACATAATACACATTGTTCATTGGTAATGAAATATAGCGTATGTTTTTTCTTGATATTTATTAATAGAAAGAAACTATATTTCATATCCGAAAAAAACTATCCTATATTAAGTTGTTAATCCAAGTTACCCTTTTTTCATCAAGGAGGAACAAACAAATATACAAACTTTCGCATTTATAATATTAATAGGATTCTATTAATAAATATATGTCTTATTCTATTAATGCATATATTTGAATGGATTTTTACAAAAACTACGTAACTAACATTTTTAACGATTTTTTTCTAATGATGGAAATATAATTTACAGAAAAAGTTACACCAAACAGTTAAAATCGATTTTACAAAAACAGCTTATTTCGCACAGAATCACAGGGGGAAAAAAGTATATTTTGCAAAATGTACTAATCTGCGTGCGTTTTTTACAAAAACGGCATATCTGAATGTAGATATGTAGTTTTTGTGAAAAATGTCATTGCTACAGAATAGTTTTTATTATGATTATTTATGATAAATTATGTGAAATAACAGAGTAAGGAGAAGATATTGATATTGATGCCACACTGCATGCTTGCATGCAGCCGAATGGGCCGGCACGATCGAGGAGGTACCTCTCGCTTACACGAGACCGGCGTGAAGTGACAGCTGTGCTGTCACGTTTCATGCGGTGTGTAAGTAGCCGGTGGCCCATGGAGGTGGCAGGAAAAAGGGGGCAGCGCATCTGTATAGTCTCTATGCAGATGTCTATGGGTGTCGGTAGTAATGAAACTGGCTACAACTGCTCGTTTGCCCCCTTATACCATAAAGAATTAAAAAAAAAATGATAAAGAAGATGTAAGTGGAGAAGAAGGGTAAAGGTTATTTTAATGTATGATGATTGATAATAAACTACTTGATTAAAATGTTTTTTGTTTAATTTTCTAAACTTTTACTATTTTTTTTACAAAAATAACATAAGTGCATTTTTTTACAAAAATAACATAAGTGCAATTTTTTTTTATCCTTTTTCTCCATAATAGTAGGTTTAAATAGTAAAAATTGATATGTTATCAATCAAACACATCATATTATAGAATAAATGATAAAAAGTTTTAAATTATGTAATGAAAAAATATGTGGATTGGGGATAGTTTTCTTTATTTCCTGTAAAATTATTTCTAAAAAGTTGTGTTGTTTTTTGTAAAAATCCCTTCATTTCATATTCTAATTAGTGAAAGAATAGTTTAAATAGTCCCAGTAGTTTTGAAGTTTATTTCATTAAGAATAATTTCGACAGATCTTAACCCGTTATAAAGATCATAAAAAAATCTTTATCTTAAATGTCACTGTCAGACAGACCATACTTCAGAAGAGATATTGAAAGATCACAATCAAAACAAAAATAAGATTTCAGAAAACGTAATTAATTTAACGAAATTTCTTAGCATAATGCTTTGATGATCAATGTTGTAGTAATCACAAAATCTAAATTTTTTTTTAAAGTTAATAAAACCAAATAATAATGTGATGATTTGTGGATCTAAAGTTTACAGTGGAAACTTACGATACAGACAGAGCTATGGCCTGCGTCACAGACTGTTTTGTAAAATTTCTAAGTTAGATAGTTAGCTACGACATAAATAACAAATTGTACATTTAATACTAATTCTCCGTATGAAAAGTCTCCGTCAGTAAGACTTATACACCTACAACTGTTGTGTCTGGGCAAACAACAAACTTTTAATTTGGATTACAATTAGGTATCTCTGATTAATAATGAAGTCATTTAAACTTATTGTCCATCAGTCTAGTTTTAGTAGTAAGTATAATGTCTTATAAATAATTACTACTGTATTTTATTTTATGTTATTAATTTTTAACACTTGTGTTGCAGCGGAGGATTTAATTATTAATTTAAAAGATTACCCTGGTCTGAAAGAGAAAGATGTAGTTGAAATATATCATCCTGAAAATGACTATCCTCGTCTTCTTTTGCAAGTCACCAAAGTGGATTCTCCAGGACGAGGAAGAGGTAAGATTGCAGGAAAGCTAACAACTGTATTGTTGGCTAATGGCAATAGGTCCTAGATCCCACATATACTTAGTACATAAAGTATGGCACATTATTTCAAGCAACTGTAGTCTATACTTTATGAGAACAATAATGTATGCAAAAGTCTTGGCCACACACAGTCTGGTCCTGACCCAGACAACACTTGCACTTTATTATTATTATTATTAGAGCTTTCTTAACATTCTTAAGTTAATGCATTACAGTTTGTTTTGTTTGATATTAAAATTTTTAGAATGTTCCCTCTTAGGGTAAAAGTCTCCCCCATCCTTTTCCACTCCTCCTTGTTTTTTGCTGCTAACATCCAGTCCTTACCTGCTACCTCTACTATATCGTCAGCCCATCTTTTCCTTGGCCTTCCAACTTTGCATTTGCCTGCAGGGCCTCTCCAGTCGGTGGTTATATTTGTCCACCTTTTATCTTGCCTAGCTATATAAAACACTTGCACTTAACAGTTATTTAATATGTAATTTTCTTCTTTTGTTTTCAGACACAATAAGTGTTGAACAAAGTATAGCAACAACATTTCAACTCAGAATATTCGCTGATGTATATGTTAACATTGTGAATGTTGCGGAGGTAGCATTAGACTCTCTTGAGCTCACATTTAAAGATCAATACATGGGCAGGTCAGAGATGTGGAGACTGAAAAATCATTTAGTAAGTTAAATATTCATATTCTTCATGTCAAAACCTTTTGATGATTATGTTCATGAACATCCACACAACACAGGTTTACATGGATGGGTTACATTATATCATTGTGCCTAATAATCAACACTTGAAATATGAAGTAATTCAATTAAAAAGCTAAATCCTCTTTTAATTAGTTGCTACTTAGCTAATGCTAGGCCACTAAAGAAGATCAAGAATATGGAAACCTCCATAAACATCCCAATTATTGATGAACAGTAAATACTAATTTTCAAAAATCAATCAAGAGTTACCTAATTTGACTCTCCCATTAGGTAATTCAACTCATTATTTTCCAAAAAATAGTGTAAAATATTTCTTTATTTCTATAATTACAGTTAGTCTTTTTAATTTTTATTGTTTTAGGTAAGCTCTTGTGTCTATTTGAACAAGAAGATAGAATACTGTGGTGGAGCTATACGATGTCAGGTATACGAAATGTGGTCACAGGGAGACAGAGTAGCCTGTGGTGTTGTAACGGAGGATACCAAAATTGTCTTCAGATCTTCAACATCTATGGTGTATTTATTTATTCAAATGTCATCAGAAATGTGGGATTTCGACATACATGGGGATTTGTATTTCGAAAAAGCGGTGAATGGATTTCTCGCAGACCTTTTTGCTAAATGGAAGGTATGTTTTTAGCTAAATATTTGCTTATTTTTTTTGTATACATACAAGGAGATAAATTATTTTTTTATGAAGGTAAAATGAGGAATCTTCCTAAAAATTAAAGTTTTTATTATGATGTTTAAGATTTTAAAAGTACTAGGTTATACAAGGTAACAGGAGAGACGCATTGAATTAAACCACATATTTAGATCATTTCCAAGCCACACCACAAAAATCAGATCAATCTGTAGTTTAGCAACAGGAATTTTTTAGTTTTTTCTCACATACATGCTGTATCGCAGTTGATCGCCGACTATGGCCGGCCGGGGTCATTCACCCTGTGCTCGTACAAAGAGAGTTAACAATTTTTAGTTATTTAACTTGTTTGAAAAAAGTACTTTCGTATACTTGTTGTAAATCTTTTTTTAATAGTTTCGGATTAACTGTAAGCACTTGTAGAATATGTGGTTTCATTTAATGCCTCTTGCTCTTATCAAAACTCACTTGAAGATCATTAATATTTAATAAAACTAATATGTACATTCACTGCCAAAATTGTGAATTTCACTGACTTACATTTAGCAGTAGTTATTTTTTTACTGCAGGTAGTTTAATAGTTGAATATTTTTGTTTCTTTGACAGAAAAATGGCAGCAATCATGAAGTTACAATTGTCCTGTTTTCAAGAACATTCTACAAAGCAAAATCCTTAGAAGAATTTCCACAACACATGAAGGAATGCTTGCAAAAAGATTATAGAGGAAGATTTTATGAGGACTTTTATAGGTATTTTACTTCACTTTCTACAACAAATAATTTCATCTATATTTAGGTACCTAATGTTACTAATATAGATAATAAAAAATTACCTCAAGTATCATATGAACAGAGATAGCGGCTTGCCCAGGTCAGTTGCAATGCAGCAAGGATAATTGGTAACTTTTTTATTCACGCAGGGGATTTACGTATGCAATCTATATGCCCAGGTGTCTCCTAGATACAGTGCCGGGCTCGGCATTTTTCTACTCGAAAATATACCCCTGTGGGTGTCTTCGGCTGTTTTCATTGGAGGTTCCCGGATCTGTAGGCAACAGGATTTCTCCAGCGATAGGCTTGCTTCGGCGACAAGTCAGACTTCTCCTTTGGGACTGTCCGGCCGCCTTTGAATAGTCCCGACGACGTCGTGTCTAGCTGGACCGGGTTCCCTTCCCTCGACACGAGCACAGGGGCGTTACTGGAGACGCGTTAGATAGCGCCTTCTTCGCACCCCTGTTCGTCGCTTTCGGGGGGTGGCCGCCTCGGCAGCCTCCTCTCTCTTCCGCACGTCGGCCTCCTTCTGGAACAAGACTGTCGCAGAATGAAGCCATCGCCTGATAGAACTCATCATTGCTGTGCATAGCGGTGAAGACGCTCGGCAGGGACAAGTCCCCTTCGAAAGTGTAATTGGTGCCTTCACCATTATAATGCATTGAACAATACTTTTACTTTTTTCAACAATACATTTTCTCTCACAGAGTGGCTGTACAAAATGATAGATACGAAGATTGGTCAAATGTATTACTTCAGTTGCGGAGACTTTTTACCGACTATCAGAAAATAGTTCTGCAGTATCATGAGAGACCCAATATGGAGATACCCACCGCGATCAACTCCACGGCAGCCCAAGGGAACTTTCTGGAAGTGCTCAATATGAGTTTAAATGGTATGTCATAGTTAATTTACAGTACTGAAATGTCAATGTGTGTCATGTCAAAAAGGACAAACTAATGTATAGAGAAATAAACCAAATATTTTTTATAGTATCGTTTACCCCCCGAGCAGAGCCACTTTCATGACTACCGACGTCCATATTAATCTGCATAGATGTAACAGATGCGTTTCTCTCCTTGAGTCTCCCCATCCATGCGCCACAGGATACTTACAAACCATGTCGTGTAAGCGAGAGGTACCACCCGTCTTACCTCTTACTAAGTATGAAATAATCAACATTTACAATATTTATTGGTTACCAGTTTTTGAAAAACACTACCTGGATCGGTGTTTCGAGCGCACCGGGCAGCTCAGCGTGGTCATAACACCAGGGGTAGGAGTCTTCGAGGTGGACAGGGAATTGACGAACGTAACCAAGCAGAGGATCATAGACAACGGCGTCGGCAGCGACCTGGTCTGCGTGGGGGAACAGCCGTTACACGCGGTGCCGCTACTCAAGTTCCACAACAAAGACAGTGATCTCAACTCCATAGATGACTATTCAATGCCCCACTGGATCAATCTGTCGTTCTATTCAACGAACAAGAAGGTAGCGTACTCGAATTTTATACCGAGGATCAAGTTGCCGCCGCGCAAAAGCCAGGATCCATTGAAGAAGATGTACGAAGATGAGAATAAGGGGAAACTGTTAAAGGACGAAGCCATGCATAATCCCATCTTCGATTATGACGCGTATGATGCGGATGTGTTCCATCTGCCGCTGGCGCATAGCACCTGGTATGTTATCACATCTTTTCTATCCGTTATGGTTTGTGCATTGTTTTAGTTCAGGGCCAACATACAGGCGGTGCCTCTTGATAACTAACGACGATCACAATTATACAAGGTTCATACAAGCGAGAGGCATTACATTAAACCACATGTACTATAAGTGCCAACAGTTAATTCGAAACTATTAAAAATAAGTTTACGACAAGTATACGAAAATACTTTTTTTAGCGAAGTTAAATAGCGAAAAAACATAAACATGCTTTGTACCGTCTCGTACATCGAACGGCAATCTAGTACGGGGTGTAATTGTAAAGTGTAATTTATTGCTCCGATTGATATGATTTTTGTTGTGTAGCCTGAAAATTATACACTAAATATGTGGTTTCATTTAATGCCACTCGCTTGTATCAACCTTGTATAAATTTGTCTTCCTTTCTCTGCCATGGACCACTGGAAACTCACACAGCACGAAACGTGACAGATGTATAGGTAGATGTCACTTTACGCCGTACATATTGTGTGCGCGAAATGGTCGTGTCCAAGACATTATGTAGTGAAATAATTTGTAAATAAACAATTTTTCATATTAAAATCTATTTTTAAAAATATTTATTTTTATTCATAAGTCACGTGACACGAAACGACGTGAAATTGACGATGACGTTACACGTGCAAGCTGATTCCGTAATCTACTGATAGTACCAGTTAATTACTTTAAAATGTAACTTCTTTTTCTGTATTCTATAAATCTATAATAGTACTAGCCACTTGTCAAATTTCTAGCTCATCTTATGGATTTGTCAACTGACAAAAACAAAAATTTCTAAATAGTAGGTACTGGCAGTAATTTTCTGAACGCTAACAAAGCTAAGAAGTCCCAAGACGCCATTTTGCTTAAAGAAGCATTTTCGCGGGTTTTATAAATTATAAAACTTTAATTTGAAAATTTGAGATAAATCCTTATCAGAAATAAAAACAAAAAATTGTATCATTTCCTTGATCACTGATAAACATTCTGGAGTGTTTTTTGAAAACTTGGAAAATATCCCATTAACTTTGGTAATTAGGTGTTCTTGTGCGGTGGCAATCGCTTGACGAAAAAGCAATATAAAAATGATAAATTTCTCGTACATTTTAGCGTCCAAAAAGTACGTACGCGCGCCAAGAAGCTGTCAGAAGCGGGCCTGGACATCAAGAAGAGTCAGAAGGAGACGGCGCTACACCACCGCAAGATGTCTGACCCCGACATACACCACAGCTTGAGTGACATATTCTCCAATGGCTGTAAGTACATCATCTATACGTCTATACTAATATTATAAACAGGAAAGATTTGTTTGTCTGTGTGTGTGTGTGTTTGTATGTAATGAATAGGCTCAGAAAGTACTAGACCTAGGTCATTCAAAAATTCTTTCACCATTTGAATGCTACATTATTTTTTACCACGGGAAACTGCTTCATTCCCATGGGAAAACGGGTAAACTTCTAAAGGGCTGAACCGATTGGGTTAAAATTTTATATTGTTTTTACTTTACCGTGTATGAGAGCAAACGAGCAACCACGGGAATTTTCATGACTACCGATGCCTATAAACATCCGCACGCCGCACGAAATAGAGCACAGCTTTCACTTTGCGTCGTTATGGCGTTAGTGAGAGGTTCCTATCCCAGTCGTGCCGGCCCAATTCGGCTGCATGCATGCAGCGTGGCACTGCCTCTTACGAAGTTGGTGTAGCTCCACTTTTCTATGCTATGTATATTATTTTAAGATTCTTTTATTATTTATTATTAAATTTTTTCCCCTTCTCTGTCTCTAGTCGCCGGGGTGCCCTATCGATGACAGATCCGGGGCACTCCAATATAGGCGGCCGATGGCACCCGCGGGGTTTTAGTGGGTATTCGGCTCCGCCGCGAGCCCACACACCCATCGGATCCCATCCACGTTCCATGGCAGTGCGTAAACGCATTTCCCCGCGAAAAAAAAAAGCCCTATCTGTCTCTACATATAAATGCGAGTTTTTTTACTCGGGTAATTCCTTATGTTCCAGGTAAATACGGGTCGACAGATTCCGGCGACTGCACCGACTGGGGAGGGGGGGAGCGCCAGCCGCGCACGCACAAGCCGGTCAAGCGCACGGGCCGCGCGCTCATCAACCCGTTCGACCCCTCGCATGTCACCGTGAAGCTGACGAGCAACAGGCGCAGGTGGACGCACATCTTCCCGAAAGGTGCTCTATCTGATTCTGATTGATGTGATTTAGCTTTTCCCTCGGGCTCCCTGCGATCATATCAAAGGGTCAAGTGTGGTTGCCGCTGTCGATCCCGACGACAGGATTAGCAGCGGTGGGAACGCGTGGTGGGCCAAAGCCCGTATAAAAAGGTGCTCTAGTCACATTTTAACGTGAATAACGTCTTTAAAATTACTTCTATAGGGAGGCAATCCAAAAAAAAAATATGATGACAAAATCGAGCTATACAGCTTCGTTTTGTAACTATATATCTATCATCCCCATCCAAAATTCAACTATACCGCTGGATAGCTAAGGAATCAAAGAATTCATTACAATAGGTAAGGACTGTGACGTCACGCGCGGGATAAGGCACAGCCCACATACATTTTGAATGCTATTTCCAATTAAGGTTTCCAGTGAAGCTACGACGTTCGTTTAAGTTTTAATCGTCCGCCCTTATCAAAATCCATTAAGGCGTTATTCACGTACCTACAACAAACGGCCGTGTCCGGTCGTGCCTGCTCAATTCGAAATGAGATAGTCCTTAATTCATTTGTTTTTCAAGAAATACGCCAAGTACAAAAATTACATCTCGTGAAGATTAGCTACTTAGGGTTACCAGATGGGGACACCAAATTAAAAAAAATATCTGGACCAAATTTAAACAATCGGGAATTCTGGATAATAGTCGAGATTAAAAATATACATACTACTACTATTTTTTTCTGAAGGACATTTATTTGCCTGTGCCATTACCCTATCTGTTGTAATACGTGTTTAGTCGGTACACTAACTTTTTTCGGGACTCGGGACATCACATAAAATGTCGGGACAATCCCGGCTCTGTGGCAACCCTAGTTACACTTCAGTCCCTACCAACTACGCTACACTTTAGAACATTCAGCAAAAGTATACTTAAATAATATAATAATTATGGAATAATATAGTGCAGATCTTTTATAGTTTTTAAACAATCTGCAGAACTTCGGAATCTTCTAGAATTTCTGAACAACGAAATCAAGATTGAGCCGCATTTTCTCTGCTAATTGTGTCGGTTTTTTTATATAGTACGAGAAGTTTGACATTTCTTCCTTTTCTCCCCTCCCTCACACACCGCACACACCGACAGCATAGCTGTCACTTTGGCCTGTATCGTCCAAGCAACAGGTACTTCTGTCATGTCGGTCCAATTCGGCTACATCGGCGTGGCACTACCTCTTACTAAATATGTGTGTGATTGCGGTCTGAATGTGCGGATGTTTTCAGGTCCGACGGGCGTGCTGATACAGCAGCACCACTACCAGGCGCGGCCGGCGGGCGAGGCGAGCTCGCGCACCGACGAGCGCGACGCCGCCGACACCTCCGTTGTGTCCAATAACCACCCCGTGTACCAAGTCGACGGTACGTATACTTCTCCCCTTATTAATAAACATAGATTATCTTCTTCTAGACTATGTTCAAGTATAAAACTAGAACCTCTTAAATTCTTTATTATTAATCTATGGAACTTACACATAATTAATTTGGCAGATACTAGTATAATACTTGGAGTAAATGGATGGATTGCTGCTTCAACCCCTAATCAATACTAATATTATAAATGCGAAAGTGTGTTTGCTTGTATGTTTGCCTTTCTTTCACATTAAATCGGATCTCGTTGATCCGATTTAATCTGAAAGATCGAAGACGATCCGTCGCTGTGATATTTAGTATGGAGATAGTTGAAGAACGAAAGTGTGTCATCGGTTCGAAATATATACAAATTTTTTTTTTTCTACCACGCGAGCGAAGCCGCGGGTAAGGGTCAACTCGCACCAAAAGAGCGGCGAAAGGCAGCGAAGCGGAGCGCAGTTTATGTGTCATATGAATTTCAACTTTATAATAAATACTATAATACTTATTATCACATGAGAAACTCGAACAAGACGCGCGGATTCCTGCGACTGCTCGAGAAGTCACTGGAATGCTCTAGAAGTCGGGAGAATTCGATAATAAGTACTATAGTAATTATTATAAAGTTGAAATTCATATGACACATAAACTGCGCTCCGCTTCGCTGCCCTTCGCCGCGCTTTTGGTGTAAGTTGACCCTAACAGATAGTATACTATAATACGTTTGTGTACGCAGGTAACGTGATGGGCCGCAAGCGCATGATAAGCACGTCGGGCACGATGAACGTGGTCGGTGCGGTGCTCGGTGCGGCGCTCGGTGCGACGGTCGGCCCTCCCTCGACAAATAACGCGTCGCTGGCGCTACTATGGGGGGCCACCGGGGAACAGGAGTGGACTCCCGCCCTCACCACAGGTATCCACTACCCACTACCTACCTAATACTAAAGAATTTGATGTAATATGGTATCACGTTCTATATAATACTTACAGGTTGTTGCATAATAAATAGCAACAGTAATCAATAAAAATTTAAAAACTAAAAAGGTACCCCGCCACACCATAGACAACGAAACTGTCACGCCAACTAGTGGCTAAAATGTGAACTTTTAACTTGCATATTTGCTTTGCTGTTTATACGTAAAAACTAAAATTTATTGGAATACGAGTATCTAGACTGTCACACCAACTGTTGGCTGAAATGTGAACTTTTAGCGTATTTCCTTGCCAACTTAAATGTGAACTTTTAACTTGCACATTTGCGTTTGATGTTTATTAGTAAAAACTAAAATATAATACGAAAATATAATTTTAGTGTTAAATGTCACTTTGACATTATCATAGTGTATAAGTATTTAATGCTTAAAATTAACACGGACTCGCTGCATTCAGCTAAAGTGCTGCCTCATTGTTTATTGCACGATCCCTATACAGTTGACAAATTGAGTTGAGTACATTGCGATAGGGGGTATTTCTATGCCCAGAGACAAAGACAAAGTTTGCATTTCCTGAATTTATCGTGATGATTCCGGGTCCACCGTGAGGCAAAAAGTAATAGTGAGTGACCCAGAGACATGACCGCGTGTTGAGCACACTCAAC
>LUGF01027908.1:18899-34937 GCA_001625245.1 Calycopis cecrops | reverse complement strand
TGAAGTATCAAAAATGTAAGATTATCTTAACCCAAATTAAATAAATGATTCCTTAAGATTGATTTTACGCGAAACCACTGGGCACAGCAAGTATATTGTGACAATATAATTGTTAACACAGGAATACTTTAATTGACAACATTTTTTACGTTTTTACTAACATT
The DNA here is from genome assembly GCA_001625245.1 of Calycopis cecrops. Lineage (NCBI taxonomy): Eukaryota > Metazoa > Arthropoda > Insecta > Lepidoptera > Lycaenidae > Calycopis > Calycopis cecrops. The sequence continues at coordinate 34,773 of LUGF01027908.1, read as the reverse complement.
CCCTTCGTCTAGGTGTCGACTGGAAGTCGTTGACGATCCCCGCGTGTCTCCCGATCACGACAGACTATTTCCCCGATAAGAGGTCGCTTCAGAACGACTACCTGGTCTCCGATTACAATCTCTTGCCTGATGACGTCAACGCCGATTTCGCAAGAAACAGAGCTATTTATAAGGAGCCGCTTACTACTATGGAAGTTTTTAAAGAGCTCGTTTCGCAGAGATTGGCTCAGGTATTAATACATCTTTTTCTTTTTTATTAACAAGCTTTGATTCTGATTGATAAATTCTCGTGTTTAAGTAGACAATAGGCTGGCCAGTTTTAAGTAGGAAGGCCTTGGTTAAAATCAGGGAAATATGTATGTGCAGCAGTGAATGAAGAAAAGCAGAAGACGATGATAAAGTTATTTCGGTAGTGAAAACTACGTAGATACCCTACGAAGTTTTCTTTAGTTGACTTTTCTTATGAATAGAACTAATTTCTTTTGTAGTATTGGTTAAGTTTAGGTATAATAAAACAATAATAATAATGATACGGCTTCCTAGTGTCGTCTTACCTACAGGAATGGAAGATAATATCTTGATATATTATAGAGTGGAGATTAGGGCATATCACGTACTCTTGGACAGCTGTGTACAGTCTACCAACTGCATGACGGCTTTATAGATATTTGTATAGAATGTAACACAGAGGAAGATTGTCTAATAACGTGATATCCCCCAGGGTTTCCAGCTTATAGTGGGCGTGGATGAGTCCGCGGCGCAATCTGCGTGCGCGCGCACGCACGCGGCTCCGTCTCGTGTCGCGCCTGCGCCGGCTGCACGCGCGCCTAAACGCTATCTACTGTCCATCGGCCGCGTGTTCCACAAGCTCACGCTGCTCGGATCCACCATTACCGTGACCCGCTACCGACCCAGGTTACTATATATTAAGAGTGTAATCAAACAAAGAAATAATCAGAGACAGATATATTGCCTCATGTGCGCTCTCTCTTTTTGCGATGGACACAATTAGGTTGGCGCCCCAACTGTGTATAATAACTACGCTTGAATCGATCGATTCATATTTCTTTTAACAGAATACAAGAAATAACAGATGGCAGCACAAGTATCAGAATCCTGTTCATAGACAAATTGTAATTCTAAGACTATAACTGAGACTTCTGTTGATACTAGAAGCGCCCTTCGATAATCGTAATTATCGTATTTTATCTTATTCCATATTATAATCTACCTGTACCAAATTATACCCAAATCCGTTAAATAGTTTTGCTTAAAAGAGTCACAAATTAGCACAGAAAATTTCGCATTTACAATGTTGTTAATTAAGTTAATCATGTAACATGATAAACTGCTCAGCTAAAGCGTTACAAGTGCATCCCGTACCTACGAGATACGGTACACAAGTCAAGGCACGCTTGACGCGTGCCGTCGAGGAACGCCGGGGATCTACCAGCTGTGAACCCGCAAACCACCAGAGACTTACGAATGTCACCACAGGACATTGAAAAATTGAAAAAGCATTAAAAACTAATTTATTGAGTTATGTCAAAAGTCGTAGAGCAAATGTTGTTGTAAAATTTGCTATCTATATTTGAGAGTTTGCTGGTGTTTTACAAGTAACCCTGTTATAACCATAAATAAACCTACCTTCCAGACACCCGTACCCGCCGTTCAACATTCACTACCGCTACCGGTTCCACGCGCCGTACCACGACACGTACGAGGTGTCGTGGGTGGCCTTCACCACGGAGAAGCTGGAGAACTACAACTGGAACTACATGGACCACTACATCTGCACGCGCGGAGACACCGACTTCGCCTTGGTTGAGGTTGGACATTTACTGATATATAGAGAGAGACTAGCAAGTGGTAGTGCCATGCTTCATGCGACACGTACGAGGTGTCATGGGTGGCATTCACCACGGTGAAGCTGCAGAACTATAACTGATACTGATTGGAAGAGGTAGTGCCATACTGCGTGCTTGCATGCAATCGAATTGGCCGGCACGACCGGGGAGGTACCTCTCGCTTACACGACACCGGCGTAAAGTGACAGCTGTGCTGTCGCTTTTCGTGCGGTGTGTAAGTAACCGGTGGCCCATGGAGGTGGGAGGAGAAAGGAGGGCAGCTCATCTGTATAGCCTCTATGCGGATGTTTGTGGGCGTCGGTAGTCATGACAATGGCTCCGACTGCTCGTTTGCCCTCCTATACCATAAAAAAAAACTGAAACTACATGGACCACTACATCTGCACGCGCGGGGACACTGACTTCGCCTTGGTTGAGGCTGGACACTTACTGATATTTTATAAACGTCCTTACTGAAATTAGTAGGTAAAAGGTGGTGCCACGTATTGGAGCCGGATTGGTCCGTCACGACCGGGGAGGTAACTCTCGCTAACACGATACAGCTGTGCTGTCGGTTTTCGTCCCATGTGTATGTCCGGTGGCCCATGGAGAGGGAGGAAGAAGTACGACAACGCATCTGTATAACCTCTGTGTTTACGGGCGCCGGTGGTCATGAAGATCGCGACAAATGCTCGTTTGCCCATTTATACTATAAAAAAATATAACGCGACGTTAGTCGCAGTAAATGGGCTATTTGACAAGTTTTCAATAACCATTCCAGAATGTTTATCAGTGATCAAGGAACACAACTTCTTGTTTTTAATTCTGATAAGTATTTATCTCAAATTTTTAAAATGAAAGATTTATAATTTATAAAACCCGCGAAAACGCTTCTTTAAGAAAAATAGCGTCTTGTGACGTATTAGCTTTGTAGCGTTCCGAAAATCACTGCCAGTACTATTTAGAATTTTTTTGTTGTTGTCAGTTGACAAATCCATAAGTTGAGCTAGAAATTTGACAAGTGACTAGTACTACGATTGAATGAATGAATAAAATATACTTTATTGTGCAAAATAATGTGTGTGAATACAGAAAAAAAGAAGTTACATTTTAAAGTAATTAACTAGTACTATCAGTCAATTTTAGAATGCAGCCTCTATAATTTGTTGGCTCATGCACGTGTTACGTCATCGTCAATGTCACGTCGTTTCGAGTCACGTGACTCATGAATAAAAATGCGTTTTATAAAAAAAATATTTCAAAATAAAGTATTGATTATATACAAATCATTTCACTTTATGATTACTTAAAAAATCATATTAATTAAATATAAAATTTAATATGCTTTTATTTTTAATACTGTCAAATAGCCTATTTAAATAAATAGCATTAAGAGTATACTTTTATTTAACATCGTTCTCAGTCTTCGAAATACTGGCGCTTTCGTACGCTCCTACTGCCTTTGAACAACCCGGCTACGAAGCAGATTTACGAAGACGAGTCGACACACTGTGATATCTACCTGGCGCCTACGCGACACGACTTGGACCACCTCACCGAAGGATTCCTCAAAATGACTGAGTCCTACTTTAATAAAGTAAAAAGACCGAACAAGCAGCGGGTGAGTCATGACTTTCATAGGGTCAAACGTGACATTTTGATCCCGTGAAAAAATATTGTATATTCGTTAACGAGCATGATTAGTTTTGCATTTCACTAGATCGCATGTTTAGAAATTGCACAATGGTAAAATAATAATTAAATATCTCGATAACTAATTATTTCACAATTACGCTCAAACATGAAATTTAGACTGCAGTTTGCATGCATATACACAGTGATTGTCTTTAGATGCATTTTCGTCATTTGTTTGCGCATACCTCAATTTCCTGTTTGAGTTTTGCATGTAATGAAAATATTTGTGTCTAATTTTCTTTTTTAAAATTCCAAACTAAATTCGGTTTTCTACTGTCTATGGAATATGTTAAGTAAAACAAATGCCTCTTGTTAAGGACTTTCAATATATTTTGATTGTCTATGGAAATGAGGCAACAGATTTTAAATTTGTCTGAGTTACAGTTAATATGAAGAGGACCAAAGTTTTCGAAAAATTGGTAATTACATTTAGGGTATAACTATTTTCTTAAACAGTACTTTAAAATAAATAAGGGTGAGAAAATTGAAAATTAGTGTAAAAACGTATATAGTATTTTTAGAACTATTTCACAATTATATCTATTGTTCTATTAAGAAGTAATTGGTGTTTATTTAGATAAAAAGCATAATTAATATGAAGATTTTAAATATTTACAGGATAGTGATCCAATTGTTAGAGACAAACAAAAAGAAAATAAAGATTTGCGAGACCAGTATTAGATAAAGTAGTAAACTAACAAGGTTTTAAAATAGATATATACATAGTTAAGAGTTTTACATTAAGTTTTAATAATTAGGAGAATAGGAAATTGGATATAGGTATTTCTGGAATATTTAGAGTTTTGTACATATTGTTATAGTTAAGAAAACAACATAGAAGAACAATTTTTTAGACGTACTAAAGCACTTCCATTTAGGATGCGCGGATTACTAGGACGACTACTTCTTGTCTAGAGAGATAGAAATACTATTGATACTAAATTAGGCATAGCGCCTAAAATTTTAAATATTTCAATAAATACTTTTGGGGGGTCAAAAAAGCAAGAAAAATTACGGTGAAGGTTCCGAGAACAACAATAAATATAGCCCGAGAGGGGACAACAAACGTATTATATGGGTTTGGGTAAGGGGCAAGAAAGTTAGTAGCATTGATGCAGGTGGCTGGCGCAGGAGTGCCCGGGGGTGCGGGGGGCGGCGGCGCGGCGGACTCGGCGCTCACAAGGCGACGCCACTCCACCTCGATCCTCACGAGGAACGCGCAGGTACAGCGTCCCACACCGAGATACTCCACTCATACTCAGACCAAGAGAGAGTCCTTGTCCTGTCTAAATAGATCCTTAGAGCCTGTTCAGATTGAGCGATTTACGCGCACGTGGACTGGCGGAAAGACTCGCGTGTTGCCGAGTTACTAGATCTACATATTATGTCGATTCCATATGCTTCTGCGCGTTCTATCACTCGCGCGTAAAACGCGTGTAATGAGTGCGACTCTCGACTCGTGCGTGCTGTCGGCGTACTCGGGTGCCGTTCCAGAACGACGCGCAGTCCATGGCGAATAGACGTAGGTGGTAGGACGTGGTTCGAAGCAGCATGGCTTCGATACCAAACTTTTTACTGACGTGCGTAAAGTAATAGTATCTGGACGCAATAATAAAATAAAATTTGCGAGTAGATCCGCGCGTAAATCGTTTTATCTGAACAGGGTTTTAAAGCCGGGTACACATTAGGCAACATTTGTTTTATAAACGAGTTTACCTTAAACAATGTTACTCAAACATTCTCCACTCTCCGCTCCAATTTCACGGTAACATTTCATAAACAATTTATGATTGTTTATAAACTATTTACTGAAATAAAGAAACATGATTCAGTGTTGATAAACAGTGTTTATTAGCGCATGTTGCCTGATGAATATGCGGCTTTAGTCTACGTGATCACAGGCAGACTTGCTTAGCGCCTTTAATCTAGCGTTGTATCCTATACACACAAGAGTATAGTGCGGAAGGTGGCTAACATTTTACGACTTTCGCCTTGCCGCGATACTAAGCGACTCGCTAAGCTTTAGGCGTTAAGCAAGCCACTGGCCTGTACCGACGTAACCTTTCCTCTTTCCCGATCCAAACACAAGAAAAACGTTCAATGTTCACAAAACGTGAGACCTCAAGTTACTTTTTCCAAACTCCTGATAAAGATGGGAAATTGATATTAAGGATTACATTTAATTTATATACATAATATTTAATTCCTTTCTTTATTTATTATTACTTCCTATTTATCCTTCCTTTATTTTTCTCTTTCTCTCGCTCAATTAAAAAAAAATGTTCAATGTGTATGCTCGGATCCATTGCTCAAAAAATAATTTGATTGTCGTAATGGTTTACAATTACTTTATATTTTACTCATTTATAAGCTCTTTGCTTATAAGCTCCGTAAGAGAGCCTCATTAATTCATCTCAGGTTTATTTAAATGTGGTTTAGACGACATTTTTATAAAAAATGTCCAGAAATTGAAATATTACTTATTTTAAGACTTCTAGTGATATTATCTTATTTATTGTACGATAGCAGTTAAGGCGGGTAGTTGCTTATAAGGCTAAAAGTGTTTATTTTAGGTATGTAGGTAATATTTATTATTTACCTTAAAAGTTTTTGTTGTGAACTTCTATTTAAGTTTAAGATTAATATGACGGCAATAAATAATATGTACTGTATTTAGCACTCTCATTTTGCCTGGATAGAAAAAAAGGGACCACAAATGATAGAATCTCTACAATGTGAAATAAAAAAAATCATTGAATTATATAGGAGTTGGAGAAATTAGGATCTCTTACTACATACAAAATGTCTGGTAAAATATTAAATAGGCGGATCTAATTGACAAATGACAAGACTCAAGTTTAGATTCTAGAAGTATCTATATGGCGCTACTCTTGTAAAATTTGTGTGTAAAAAAGGTACTAATTAATATTTTATTAATTAGTACATTTTGGTGCTTTGGAAATATCATTTACCGCATAAAGCTAAGCACTATTTAAACTTATCACCTTTACGAGTTAATCTTCCTCTACTCTACTCTCTATAATAATTCGTATATAATCCGCCATTTGCGTATGGCAAAGTAAGAACCACTGAAAATATGATCTTATTTCAGGCAGTTGTTACCAATCTAATGGGTCATATTCGTCTCAGTAACTTGTATATGGGTCTTTATATTTGTATTTTGGGTCAGTAGCTTTGAATTTGTAAGTTTCCAAGAAATTCTAATCCACCAGTTGGCGCCACCTGAGCAAAGGAGGTAAATTGAAAGCTGTCGAAGTAGTCCAATATATTTATTTGTTATAAAAATAAAAAATATTAACCGCAGCTGTGATTATAAATGCAAATACGAATGATTTCATAATATATTATTTAAAGATGTATTCCATTATTTTAAGAACTTCTAATATTTATAGTAGGTACCGTTTAATCTGTCAAATGCTTTGGCAAATTAGCAGATATGTAAACCTTACGCCAGTGCTGCCAACTGGTGTAGTCGTTTCTAAAAACTCTTTGTTTCCTTATCTATGATTTACAAAAAAGTATTTTGTTTCCCGATCTCATTTATTTGCAGAGGATTATTATTTATTTACCTTATTTTCAAATATGTTTGCAATATATTATTGATTTGCATTACTTGTATCTTGCGCAACGATATCTTCGCGATATTTATATAAAACTATTTGCCTATATACCAATAATTACAGACTAACTTTAACAAAGCACTATATGATTTTGGGTTTTCAAAATTGAAGCAAAACCAGTAGAAATCACCAACATAATATGTAGATACTAATTATACAACACGTCACACGCCGGTAACGTGATCCGAAAGGACAGCACAGCTTATAAATAATGCACGGACTGCGCTTTATTAAGTTTGCTGGCTTCTTTTTATTTAGTGATTGATAGCCTTTTAGTGTAAATATCTTTAGTGTAATGGGCTGACTACATTGTCTGTTTTTGATGTGTTAAAGGACTCGTATGAGTAAACTAACTCCTGCTAGAGTTGCGATATGGTACGTTTACACCCCGCAAATGTGTACGTTAAACATTTTATACAAAATAAAATAAAATTAAAAAAAAATCGAAATATAAATAGGCAATGTGGTTGGCCTATAGTAATTGATTTTGGTGTCATTATTTTGCGGCAATATTTGTTATGCTTATTAGACATGATATGTTTATGAAAATAAAAAACTACATTTTTTACTTCCCGCTATAATAGATCAATTTCAAAAGGAAATTCTTAGATTTATTGGTACGATTAGCGAGCGTCTAACCGAATTTATTCAATCCTACATCGATATGCAACAGGGCAATGTTAAAAATCTTTCGACCCAAGTGAATTATCACTACAGAAATGAAAACAAATCATTTGTTTGCTTCTTGTGTATAATACTTTTGTTTTATGCTGAAAAAGTATATTGCCGCTCAATAAACTCACCTTACATTATCGTATTATTGTAGCGTATTGTATTATAAGTATGTTAAAGTGAGTGTTGTGTGGTGTAGCAGGGCGGTGTATCGGGCTCTCCGTTCAGAGAGCGCATTGGCAGCACTCGACTCCCAGATCGACCGCGGCTTCGGATCGAAGCTATGTCAGTACCTGTACTACCGTACTGCGGATCTTTATGAACTAACTAAATATCTTTTATTTTGGAGATGTAAGGTCTCAATGCTGAAGTGAGTTCATGAAGATACGTATTAGATGTTTCTGCGTTTCAAATAAGTTTATGTAGAGTCAACTTTAAATATAGACATGAAATATTGCAATTCACAAATCCTATACATATTTTTGGTCGATAATCTATTAGTTATACTCTTACTTGACTCCCCAATCAGACGAAATTATATTTTAGGTTACAATTATTAATTTTGATAAACTTTTTAATCTAAAGGGGTCCAATATAGAAACATACATACTACGGTGGTACTGTAGTTTGTATATTTTTGTGGACCTGGAAAATAACATGATGACATGATTGAACACTTGTAACGTAACCGAACGCGCGCCAAATTTAAACAATTAAAAAAAGTTCATATTGCGACTTTCAATGTAATACAAAAGTTATACCTATACACTAAGATACTTCGATCAAATGTACAACTATTGGATTGAAGCCTACACACAAGGAATTTGTCATAGTATGAACTTTAAAGAAATATCACAACTCTTTATTATTACATTTGCAATTTTTTTCTTGTCTCAAATTCACACTTAAAATTAAAATAGTTTCACATAATTATTGTGAATAAATAAACTTGTTTGAAACGCAATTTAGTCTAGCTACAAATACATTTCTATAAAGTAAACCATTTATTTTGCAACCGAACTGGTTGATAAAATTCGTCTACTCTTAGTGTACGTCCACATTGAGAGCCTAGCGCGGGTGCGGGGCGTAAATATCAAATATATGAAACGCGCCTTTGCGTCCACGCAGTGGCGGTGGCGGGCGCCTTGCGTGACTTTTCTAAGCGACTCGGCGCGCGTCATTTTCATACGCTTCTATCCGCGCGTTCTGTCTATACTAACGAGAGACCCAACGCGCATGTGGCAGGTGAAACAAACCAGTTTGGTCTGAACGGAAACGCCTATGGAATTTTTTTTCAATTACACAAGAAACTCAACTCAAGAGATTTACACTTTTAACTTTTAAAAGTGAGAGAAACCATAATAAATAAATATAATCTTCAATCTTCGTCCATAGTTTGCAACACCTGATAAACGTCTAACCGCTCGCGCCTCACTGTGGCCACCTTGCGCGCCCTCTACCGCCCGTCGACGCGCATTAAGTGTGGACGACCACTTAAATTCACAATTATAGAATATGTATTTGTACCTCACCAATATAAGCACTGTCTCTATGTAATGCTTACGGTATTGTAACTAATATACGGTAAAATATTTCGCTTTTGGCATGGCATATGCTTTATGGACTTATAACTGTTGACTTCTACATCCTTTAATAACCAAACATGTTTTTTTAGATCTTTTAGGCAATACATTGGTTTCTTTTCAGACTAATATTATTTTATATTTATTTACTATGTTCTATCTATGTACCTCTATCTATATGGGGGATATTTAATTTTGCCACTTATAATTTGTCTCGCTGCTTGAATAGTCTTCAAATGCTTGTTTTTCTTATCCTTTTTGAATGTTTCATTCCAGCAACTTTCACCTTCTAAGTCACTGTATTCTTGCCAAGGGGCCAAGTAAGTAAATTATTAGTATCACATTTAATTTCGAACATTTTAAAGAAAAATAACTGGATGATATTGTAATTCAATGTTTCCACTTAATAGGCATGTGTGTCAAGCTAGCTCAAAAGCATGCTTCTGTAGGGATGTGTGTTTTTTATCTGAATTCACCTAATACCCTCACTCGTTGAGTCGTTGCGATTGTATCGTTTTATATGATGCAAACAAAAAAAAAGTTTTTTTTTTAAATAAGAAGTTTTGTGTGAAAAAGGTACATTATATTAATTCAAAACCTATCCAAAATGGACAGGAAGATAGAAAATTAAATTATTTTTGTTATAAAAAAAAATTAAATATTTTCTTATTTTTTTTTCTCAAATAAAATAATATTTTCCAATTCGAAAAAGTTATGCTTTCTTTCCTGTTTTGTTTAACTTAATTTAAGAATACAAACTTCGAAATATTCGAGCGGCCCAAATATATTATCGTAGATTCATCATCATCAGAAAATCTTTTCAAAAACTATGTTTAAATAGAAATTAACAAAATAAACATCGTATATAATTTCTGTATTAGCAAAGAGCTGTTTTGTGCATTTTTAAAGTAATGTAAATAATTATTTCATCCAGTTATTTTCAACTATTTTCCATTAAAAATATTTATTTTCCCGCATCATTAATAGACTGCTTGAGGTGCTTCAGCGTGCTTTTAACTTTTCATCCTATTTTTTTTTACAAGATACTTTACAAAATATTCTCGAAAATTTTCAGGGCTGTCGCTAAAACAGTGCTGGAGCGAACACAATCGCAAACCGGCGATTGTGATGATGGATATGAAGATGGGTAATTCCTTTGAAATACTTATGCTGATAATGGTAAGCGATTACCGATACCCATAATAGTCACTCGTGTTCCTAATGTTAATACAAACACATGTCTAGCATGTAATTTGATAGGAAGGCGGAATACAACCGCCTCGCACGCTGTTGACGGGCACACGGCGACACCGCGTAAATTTTACTGAAAATTAAAGCTTGAGACGAGAATTATAACAAGTTTGTTGTATGACTAACAGCTCTGCGCTAAATGATCGACAGCGCGTCGTGTAAATGACTATTGAGACTAGCTGCACAAATACTCTCTCCTTTCTGTATTCTATAAAATTAAACTTTTGGTCGAGGTGATAACCCTGATCATCCGGAAAGGTGATCACGAATGAAGTCCTAGACTTTAGATAAGTCTTCCTAGACCTTGCTATGGAAATTAGGACAGTCACAGAAATGTCTTATGAAATATTGGTAAGTAAGGTATCACTATACAAACCACGGGAATTCGTGATATAATGACGCTGTGTGCTTTTGTTACGTTTGCCTTTGTGCGTGTTCTTCAAACATTTGTCAAGTGGGGACGCAGCGCGTACGCAACGCGTTCAAGTTGCGTGCGCGCCCGTATACGCACGCCATACGCGCCATATATTTTTTCAGTGTTATCGAACCAAAGATGAAGGCAAATGCTTCCCTGGCTGAAATAATAGAACGGATGCGACACCCGACACTCGGGGTTGGGTTTCTGCAACAGACTGTCAGCCTTCCTTCTCACACCTTCGTTTCTATATACGCTATCCACTGGCTGCAGGCCAACATGGAAAATATGACGCCTGACAAAGCCGCTGGCATTATGGAGGTAATGAGAAATATTTACCATTTGGTTGTATTTAAAAAATAAGTATTATTACTTTAGTCTTGATTATAATCTATTTTAAACCAGGCTGGCGCAGTGGTACAGGGGGTCACGGGTTCGAATCCCGCCTTGGTCATGGATGTTTATGTTATATGTATTTCTATAACAAAAATCTTAAATATATAAAATTTCTTAAAATTTATAAAACATATTAAATATATTTCCGTTGTCTAGTACCCGTAACACAAGTCCTTTACGGTACTTAGCACGGGGCTAGACTAACGTGGTGTGTAAATTTAGTCCACAAATATTTAAAAAAAAAGAGGTTTAGTTTTCTCTTGTAAGGGTAAAGGCGCGGACCCACAACAGCGCACGGAGAGCAACGCTGGCAACGCCATGCACGCTGTACTTGCGGTACACGGAAGCGGGGCCGTGGTTTCCACAAGACTCAAAACTATGCTGTGCTACAGTTGTATATATTTGTGTATAGCGTGCGCTGTAAAGTAAAAGTTGACCCACATTTTAAACAAATGAATACGTGCGCTGCGGTGGGTCCATGGCTTTACAAACATACCTACACATATAATTTCACATATATAGTATTAGTATGATTAATTTGATATTTAAAATGACCATTAAAACGTTATTTACGAAGAATTCTTAGGCTTATTCATATTTCTCATTATCTACTATAGCAAAACTATTTTTATTAAATACTTCACGCATTTTTGAACATTTTTTATGACATTTTGATTTTTGTTTCATTTTAAACAGTTTATATTGTTTTCAGAAACTTTTACACGAGAAAATGATATGTCACGCTTCTGGCGATACTTTGAAGCGCTATGTCGTCGGTTATTACATGTACCACATTCTACCGCAGAAGAAAGAAAAAGGTCAGTTGTCTTTATATATGCCTTGAGGCAGACCTAGGTTGTTTGGCAGTTTGGTTGACCAATGCTAAACAAAATGGAGTATTATTGCAAGATAAAATAATCAGCGTAGGCGAGCTTTTTAACGTCTAGTGACTCCTAGCTGCTTGGTTATATTGTGATCGCACCCACACATTTCCTACACTACTGACGCTACGCTAAGACAAATTTTTGATCGTTTGTTTTACTAAGAAACATGTCTGACGGATCGCTAGGTTCTAGGTAAACTGCCTTATTGTCACATGATTTCGTAGATACTTTACGGGTTTTAACACGATTAAATACACCAGCCGTGGTCATAATCCGACTCACGTTAGCTCGTGAACATGGCTGGTGTAACCCGGCCGAAACGCCGAGCAAGGTTTGTTTGCGCTAGTACCTTTAATAAATATTCTATCCTGTTAAAACCTGTAAAGCAACCTTTGGTAAGAGGTAGTGCCACACTGCATGCTTGCATGCAGTCGAATTGGGCCGGCACGACCGGGGAGGTACCTCTCGCTTACACGAGACTGGCGTAAAGTGACAGCTGTGCTGTCGCGTTTCGTGCGGTGTGTAAGTAGCCGGTGGCCCAAGGAGGTAGGAGGAGAAAGGATGGCAGCGCATCTGTATAGCCTCTATGCGGATGTTTGTGGGCGTCCGTAGTCATGAAAATGGCTTCGGCTGCTCGTTTGCCCTCCTATATCATAAAAAAAAACTACAAAATATGTAACAAACACAAAAGTCACTTTCACACAAAGATTGTAAAAAATTGTGTAATGTTCAGATCTACCAGAGTACGTGAAGCCGTTAGGAGATCTGCGGAGTTTCGAGAACGAGTGGATGGAGGTGGAGGTGCTAGGAGAGCGCTCGCCTCTGCTGGAGGAGAGCGGGGGCGTGGACATCGCGGGCTGCGGGCCGGCGGACTGGCGGAGCACCCCGGCCTTCCTGTGCGACAACATAGACCCGTACTACATGCAGCACCCCGGCAGCGATGATAGTGAGTAGAACAGGGAAAAATATGAGTCAGCAACATGCTGCAACGTAGCGACATAAGTGTGTGCTGCTAAACACAAGTCATTGTTACTTGATAGTTTTAAGTTTTCACTTCTATTTTTTTTTCTATTTAGAAAATACGGTGAAAGATGCACAGCGAACTAACATCTCTCCGAATGGCAAGTGTATCAAGCTTGCTGGAAAGAACTTGGTCGTCGACGATTCGAGTTGCGCGACGTTGGATGCGGTCAAATGGTATAAGCTGGTATTGAGGTGCGCCTGCCCAGAGATGACAACAGTACTCCATGTGGGGTCTAACCTGGGCTTTACATAGTTTCATACGGTGGGCCGGCGTGAAGTATGCCTTCGCCCTACTCAGCACACCAAGCTTTTGCGATGCTAATTTAGCTTTCGCCTCCAATTGACCGCGGAACTGAACATCGCTCGATATGTCGACGCCAAGTATTCCAAAGCTAGCTGTATTCTTTAGGGGCGTGTTCTCAAAACGAGGAGAAACGACGAAGGGGGTCTTTTTTGCGGTGAACGCGCAAACTTGAGTCTTATTAGGGTTAAATTGGACTAAATTTAGTCGGCCCCAATCCGAGACTTTGGTTAACAAAGACTCGACCTCAGACACAAGTTTGTTCCGATATGCAATGACGTGCTCCTGTGAAATATTGACGCGGCCAGTGTATAAGGCGTCACCCGTGCTGTCATCCACATAACAATGGACGCCGCTGGTCATCAGCAAGTCATTGATATGCAGGAGAAACAAGGTGGGAGACAGGACACAGCCTTGTGGAACGCCAGCATTGACATCCACGAGATTCGAGCATGCACCGTCGACAACGGCTTTGATGCTCCGGTCTGTCAAAAAACTGGCGATCCAGTCACATAATTTCACAGGAAGCCCAAAAGCGGGAAGTTTAGAGATAAGAGCTTTGTGCCAAACCCTATCGAAAGCCTTCGCTATGTCCAGACTAACCGCCAATGCTTCCACTTCGATTCAACTGCCTCCGCCCACCGGTGAGTAAGGAGAGTTAAAAGATCACCCGCCGAGCGACCTTGGCGGAAACCGTACTGGCGGTCACTAAGCAGCTGGTGATACTCCAAGTAACGCAGGAGCTGGCAGTTGATGATCGATTCCATGATCTTTGGCAGAAGGGTGATTATAGCTATCGATATATGGTCGATAGTTGGACGGATCTGAGCGGTTCCCTTTTTTGGGTATTGGATGCACCAAAGCTATCTTCCATGCTTTTGGAACGACGCCAAGAGAATAAGACAATCGGAAAAGACGCGTTAAGACCGGAGTCAACTCAGGAGCACAAGTTCTCAGCACAATCGGTGGAATTCCATCGCGCCCACTACTCGATTTATGGACGTCAAGGGAGAGAAATGCTTTTCGCACTGCGCTTTGCCGAAATTAGATATCCGGCATAGCATGGTTACACCGCGAGATATTGGGCGGTGAGGTACCTTGATCATCCAGTGTCGAGTTGGACGCGAAAAGAGAGCCTAGAAAATCGGTCTTTTCTTTTGCGTCGTGGGCCAACGAGTCATCACACCTCTGCAAGGAGGGAAGGGATGGCAAACTGAAATTTCCTAAGACAGCCTTGGCGAACGACCAGAACGCACGTGTTCCCGAGGGAAGACGAACTAATCTCTCGCCAATTCTGCCAATATGCTCCGACTTTGCCTTAGTTATCACTCTTTTGAAGGACCTAGAAGCCGAGTTATACTCTTTTTTAAGTTCGCTAGTATTGACATCCTGACACAATGTCGCATTAGCCCAGGCCCGGTAACATTTCTGCTTAAGGCGTATAGCCAGCCTGCAGGAGCGACCGAACCATGGCTGCGAATTGCCACCAACCGGCACCACAGAAAATGGAATGTACAGTTCCATTCCCTGTAGCACAACGTCAGTAATAGAGGCAGCAATAATGTAAGGGTCATCCGACGAAAAGCAAACTCGGCCCCAGGGGTAGGAAGCAAAAAAGTGCCTCATTCCGTCCCAATCTGCTGATCGGTAGTGCCAGACCCGACGGCAACCATAGAAACGTGGCCGTGTAGGGCGTGTGATGGGCACCAAACTCCGAATCAAACAGTGGTCTGACGAGCCAAGGGGAGCTTCGACAGAAGATCGTGTAGTTGGCCGGATGGGAGGTCAACAAAAGGTCCAGTAAAGAGAGCGAGTGATTATATATAGCCTATGACTATTTGTAGTTGTCTTCATAGAGACATGATGTACTATCAACGCTCGTATTACCTACTAACCAATGTATGTAGATGCATCGATGACGTCATTCGGCAACGTAACAAATGCGAACAATCAAAAATGTGTCGCGATGCTATTGAGACGAATATTTCTTTTGACGACATCAACTTTCAAATCAAAATTCTATAAATATCTGTGAATTTTATACACCACGTTTGCCTAGTCCAGTGCTAAGTACCGTAAGGACTTGTGTTACGGGTACTAGACAACGGAATATATTTAATCTAATATATAAAATTCTCGTGTCACAGTTTTCGTTGCCATACTCCT
>LUGF01027908.1:0-13205 GCA_001625245.1 Calycopis cecrops | reverse complement strand
CCCCCCCCCGCCCTGGGCAACGGCTACTTATACAATGTAAGAAACGCTACAGCACAGCTGTCACTTTACGCCGGTAATTTCGTCTGGTAATTCTGTCCAGGTTTCCCGGAGGAGACGTGGCTGGAGCGACTCTTCCTGTTCCAAGAAGCCATCGTGGGTCGGTTCGGGTTCATCAAGTGCACAGTAGAGAGCACCTCCCACGCGGCCGGCGTGGGCGACCATCTGTATGTCCACGTGACCGGGAACATGTTCATACTGATACCCACCACGGTCAAGACAGAGCAGAAGGGGGTCAGGATCAAGCCGGCGACTAAACCGCTGAACGCGAATAGGTAAGTCTTTGTAGCGGCATTATCCGCTACCGCTTATGGTGTACAGTGGAAAGCACCTCCCTCGCGGCCGTCATGGGGGCCACCTATAAGCCCAAGTGATGGGGAACATGTTCATACTGATACCAACCACGGTCAAGAGAGAGCAGAAGGGGGTCAGGGCCAAGCCGGCGAATAAACCGCTGAACGCGAATAGGTAAGTCTTTGTAGCGGCCTTATCAGCTACCGCTTATGGTGTACAGTGGAAAGCACCTCCCACGCGACTGGCGTGGGGGCCACCTTTATGCCCACGTGGCGGAGAACATGTTCATACTCATACTGACTACGGTCAAGACATAGCAGAAGGGGGTCAGGATCAAGCCGGCGACTAAAACCGCTGAACGCGAATAGGTGTCTTTGTAGCGGCCTTATCCGCTTCTGCTAGCGCTTATGGTGTACAGTGGAGAGCACCTTCCATGCGTCCGGCGTGCAGGACCACCTTTATGCCCACGTGATGGGGAACGTGCTCATACTCATACTAATACTCATACTCATCACGCTCAAGACAGAGCAGAAGGGATTCAGGGCCAAGCCGGCGAATAAACCACTGAACGCGAATAGGTAAGTATTTGTACCGGTCCATTCCACTCCCGCTAGCGCTTATGGTATACGGTGGAGAACACTATCCACGCGGCCAGCCGCAGCCATGTCCTCTACCGTTTATGGACTTGAGGCAAACATTTTAGGCAATCCGCCCCAGTTCCGCTACCGCTTATGGACTTGAGGCAAACATATTTGGAATTGGAATACTACAAGTGTTCTACCTAAGGGCTAAGGGCCAAGCCAGCTAAACCGCTGAACTTAAATAGGTAAGTGTTTTTAGGGTTCCGTATCTCTCACCTGTTAAGACCTTTTTCACGGCTACAATTAACATCCCATATACAGGTGTACTATTCTTCTTCACCATGAATGGGCCACCGGCTACTCACTAACCGCACAAAACTCGACAGCATAGACGTCATCTTAAACCCTTATCATGTGAGCGAGACGTTAAGTATCAAGAGAGGTGATTAGATAGAACTCTACATAATATATCTCTAATAATGCTTCACTATTTCTTGACCTTCTTGACAGCAATTTTCCTAATTTAAACTAATCATAAGAATAGGAGGTAGTGTCACTGCATGCTTGCATGCAGCCGGATTGGGCCGGCACGACGGGGAGGTACCTCTCGCTTACACGAGACCGTCGTGACAGCTGGGCTGGCGCGTTTCGTGCGGTGTGAAAGTATCCGGTGGCCAATGGAGAAGGGAGGAGGAAGTAGGGTAACGCAGAGTTAATACAGATGGTATTAACTCTATGCGGATGTTTATGAGAGTCGAAAGTCACGAAAACGGCTCCGACTTTCGTTTTCCTCCATAACATCCTACTAATATTATAAATGCGAAAGTTTGTATGTTTGTTTGTTTGTTACTCCTTCACGCAAAAACTGCTGAATCGATTTTCATGAAATTTGGCACACACATAGAGGGTAATTTGGATTAAGACATAGAATAGTTTATATCCCAAAAAAATGTTCTTATGGGATGTCATGGGATGATTTTCTACTTTCCACGGGATTGAAATTTACGCGGGTAAAACCGCTGGACGACGCCTGAAGTAGGTACATACTATAAAAAAGACTTTAACAAAGGCTACCACGCTCATATAATATGAAAGGTACTACAGATAAGTTTATAGTCATTTTTAAGTGATGTAATTATAAAATTTACCACTTCTCGACTGCTAAAGTCGAGTTTACGGTCCTCGATATTTAAAAGTATAAGAGGAAATCCAGCAGCCGGAGTCATTTGGTGATTGACAACAAAGAATGACTACGACTACATATGCAAATGCGGTGACCTTGACCTTGACGTTAACCTCCTGACCCCAACCTGTCACCGCCCGAAACCCGACAGTATAGCAGTTATTTTTGATGCGATATTATGTGAGGCTATCTCCCCGGTCGTGCTGACCCAATTTGGCAGCAATACAACTTTAGTATTTGACAAAAATTTCAAAGTTTTATTTTCATGTGTCCCTGAGAAATAAATATTGACGTGCATAGAGAAACACGGACAAAAGAAATCCTTCGAGTGTTCTGCTACGGAACCTTGGAAATAGAATTATAAATTCCACTGATATTCTTACGTTTAATAGCATAAGCCACCAAAATAGAAATGTATCATCAAAAATACACGTAATTTAATTTTCTCATTTATATCCAAACTATCTGCGCCCCACGTTTTCACACTCGTAAATTTCGATCCCGTGGAAAAGTTGTCATGCCCATGCCCGCTTTCAATCGCGTTGAACAACAATATATTTTACATGAAGGTGAATTTTCAAAGTATTGTACTATACCCGTCTAATATACAGTACGGTCGAGGTCACGGGTGTATACATGTGACCTTTCCACAGAACCACGGACGTAGCAATGGCTTCGACAAGGGGGGGGGCCCCAAAATAGTGGGGGCAGTGCCCCTCACCCCCGCACTGCTGCCACCTAAGCAACTATACCTATTGTTCTCCTTTCTACAATCGGCGCGGTGCATGTAATTTGTTTCTGTTGGACAAGTAAGACAAATATGAAGGGGGGGGGTTCGGACCCCCAAACCCCCCCTCCCCTTATATACGCCCGTGCACAGAACCATGTTAAATGACCCATGTACGAGTTTATTGATCGCACTTCGCATAAAGAATAAATAGTTTATATGACGTTCCTTGACCTACATGGGCGGTCGCTGCCCTTACACGGCGCAATATTCTCAGAAGGGCTGAATTCTTATCATACGAATCATAGCAAAATACAATACATTTAAAGTTTCTTCAAATAGATGATATCAGTTGTAATTGTTGTATATTACTCATTTAAATATTCAGCTTAGTTATTAGCATATTTAATTCATATAAGTTTATTGTGCAAAGCATTTAAAGTTTCTTCAAATCTGCGAAATCAGATTTCATTGAGTCTAAATTACTTATTTATGGCCTTTAGTTATTAGCATAATACATGTGATTAAGATTTACAAAATATTTACCATCAATGGCCATATTGTTTATTAAATGGAAACTGGTCAGTTTTTAACTTATTCAAACATAAAGTACAAGATCTTAGCCAAATTATTCTGATAAATCAATCACTACTTTACCCATTCGCATATTGCCCACACAACATTACGTCACGCGACATACAAATATCGCGCTAAATGTCAGACAGTCAGGGTCAAACAACGGACAGGTCAGTGATCTTGTAATGACCATGTGATCTTTGAGTAATAATGTACGCTATGTCTCCCCATTTCGCGAGTTTCCAACAGATTTAAAGATTTGTCTTTATCCTATTTCAAATCTACGACTGAAGCACATGAAAATTAGAAGATTACAGATTATTTTTATGCAACTGTCGTTCCATGGCCACTGAGACGTAAATAGGCTTTCGCAGTGAATATATAATATGTAATATTATTGTACAATGATTTCTAATCTTGCGCAATACTTCGACAATACTCGATTAAATTTGGATGAAATTATTCGTAGAGTACTTCTACTTCACACTATCGTATATCGACGGCTCCTAAGTATACTGAGTCTATTACACTTCTAATAACTTTACAGGACGACTATAAGAAGAGCGTTCTGTGAACAATTGAATATATTTCAATCGTTAACACAACCAAGAAAAAGTAACTAATCATTGATTATCATAAAGCCTTTCATCTGTACATAATAAATTTGTTATTATTTTAATAATTTGAGATAATGTAGATGTACTAATATACGGCGATTATTTATTTATTAAAAATGGATCAACTACCACTTATATTTTTATACGTCGTCTTATTGGATCTATGATTTGGGGAACAAATATTTTAAAAGAGTGGCAAAAAATAATTTTATTTAAGTATTATTTTTTTTATATATTATAGTGTCCGTCATGAATGCATATTTTGTTAAAATATAATAAGTTGACTCACTATACTTGGCCATAATTTTAGAAGTGAACCCTCCTTAAATTGAGTCAAGTGTGGTACTAAATACGTAAAATAATCAATAACACCTTTAATGTTTAATATTTTAATCATGATATCTGGAAATGGTTTTGGTAACATTAAAAAACCTTTAGATTATCTATGAAATTAACAAAAATCGACAATACTAACTATAAAAACAAACACTTATGTAGGTCTAGTTTCAGGTAATAAAAATACAAAATATTGATTGTATGAATTGCATGTTTCAGTAAAATAGGAGAATTATTTATTAATTGCTTGAAATCACAATTAATTAAGAACAAAAATAACAATCCTTATACTAATTATTTATTTCTGAAAATAAAATAATTCTCAAAAATTAACTTGTGAGGCAAGTTATAGGTACTTAATTATTACGAAAAAAGTCATACTAGACACAGAAAAAAGACAAATTTTGCATGGTGGTAGGGTTTTTCTGGTACCCATCTGGCTAGCTACCATCCTAAAACCAAAAATCTGTCACCAAGCGCCTAGCAATGTGTTCCAACAACCTTGTTTGAGAGCCACAGACTCGCTTGTATGTGTATGTACATCTACACGATCTGGTGGTCAAATGCCTGACTGATGTTAAAAAAAATTGACAATTATTCTGAATCGCTTTCAAGTCTGTTGCCATCAATTTTAATTAAATAAGAAAACAACAAGTGATATTCCTTAGGTATCACTAATTTCTTGCACATGTCCATTAAATCTTTGTGTTTATTTTTATCTATTGGAATTGACCTGCTGTAAGCTGGGCGAAGTTCACTAAAATCTATAAAAGAGACAGTTTGATTACGTGTAGCAGCTTTATTAGCACAGTCGATACATTTAAAATAATCTTCCATGTAACTAGTTTTACAAAATAATTTGTAAGGATTTTCTGGCTCGATTTTTATTTTAACTTTCCATTTACATTAAAAAACGATGCTGTTGCAATTTTGACCACCGCAGTATATAAAAGATTACCAGAATCGGTTATCTTTTATACCTTCTATAACTGATTGTCCAATAAGTTAAAAAAAAGAACTAGCAATGTCATTTGCTCCCCTTTTGACAGTCTGTTCGTGCCAAGAAAAGCTATAACCCTGAACATGGTTCATGGAAACATGGTTTTACATACAGGAATATTCCTTATAACAACATTGTCTGTTTCTTAAATAGGTAAAGAGTAGGAAATAGTACCGAGTCCTCTATTATTCTCCATGTCTGTTGTAATTATCTTTGCTTTGGTAGCATACTTTGTCAAAAAGTCCCACTGCCTGGAAGGATCTCCAATGTCCCAAAACGTTTTAAATATATTTGATCTAGTTTCTTCGGATATTTTTTCATAACATTTCTCTTTACACGTTGTAGGGCAGGAAGGTATCAGTAGTTTTTTATTATGCAGTTTTCCATTTCTACTAATATATTGTAAGCCTCTGTTCACATTTCGTTTCCTTACCTCATCTTTCCAGTCCTTCAGACAACGATCTCTTTCTCTATCTTTGTTTTTTAATTCCTGAAATTCGTTTACGTGTCTTAAAAGATGGAGTAGTTACTGGAGAGTTGGTATCGTCAACGTTAGTTGCAGGCGTAGAGACAGAATTATCAAGACAAAGGGCGTCATCGCAAATGGGCGAAGGACAAAAATCAATATAGTGTGATTGAATATAGGTCTGATTTTTCATAATAGTTTCTGGTGCTAGGATTTTCTATAATATTCGATTCAATAGCTTCTAAAATTTACAAAAAATATAATATGGATTAGGAGTGTTTGGTTGAGAGTCTTCAATCATTGATGACGGTGAAGAGTTAGTAGGTAGCAAAGTCCCAGTTTTGTTACAAGGTTATTCAGTAAAGTGCTTATTGTCAGGTGTCGGTGAAAATTTGGAAATTTCATTCGGAAAAATAGAAGAGTTGATGGCAGATTTTGTAATAAAATATCGGTATTTTCAAAATCAATGTCATCTAATATTGATTAATCTTCTTGGGTAAAATTAGGAACTGGAGGCAGTGGAGAGAAAAAAATACATAAATAAAAGTACTTTGTAATAACTACAACACTGTATGTGTTGTAGTTATTACAATATATCTCAATCATAAAAATCAATCTAAAACTAAAACTAGCCCTAAAGTTATATCCATGTAGTGTTCGTTCCTATATAATTGTCAAACCAAAAATTATTTTATGTATTTTCCCAAGATCCTATTTATCTATGTGCCAAATCTTATTAAAATTAGTTTAAGTAGTAGTATAGGCGTGAAAACAAAACAAACAGACAGCCAGTTAGATAGACAAAGCTACTTCTGCATTTATAATATTCTTTAAAAGTTAGGATTATTATTATTATTATTATTTAAATGAGTAAAATTATTGGATAATTAACTTAATAACAATATTTTGTCCAATTTTGAATGGTACAATCTGTTTAAATAAATAAGCAGAATGAGTCACGTTAATGATTTTTAAAAATTGTTCAACGTATACTGATCTATCTACAGCTACACCAGTATACGCGATTTAATTTTAAAAATAAATAATAACCAAATTAATTATGCACATAACTTCATTTATTCTTGATAACAAAAATCACACATAACGTCCGTATACCGCTCTGTTTCGACGTAGACTGAGCCAGTTTCAAGTTGCACCAAAATGCGCGTATTTGCGTCCCGCGTATATTGGTAGCTAACACTTGACTCAAAATACGGAGTGCAAAATAAATAAATTAGTATACTTGATCCAGTATACGCTATTTTTTTTTAGTTATTTATAGAGATATGGTTTTTTTTTCACAGGTTAATAGAAAATGATTTTATTGTTGTACACTAAAAAGTGCAATTCTCAAAATTTGTTAGTTGACTCAGTATACTTAGGAGCCGTCGATATGTATTGTGTTTATTCAAAATATTGATGTCAATAATCCTATCTATACAAATAAATAAAAATTGGAGTGTCTGTTTGTAATATTAAAATAACCGCTTTTTACTACATGCAAATGAATTTAGACACGGTACATATATCAATATAACATTTTTACAATGTTTAGGTGTCTGTGTATGTTTTGAAGGCTCTTTCACTGGCAAGTAGCTGATGTAGTAAGGAGTAACTTAGTCTAATTTATTTATTATCTTTAAATTCCACACGGGTGAAGTCGCGGACATAGCTTGTTAATAATATAGTACACGAATTATGATTGTTAGCATTTCACACAAAAAGTGGTTGCTGTACGATTTTGTCGGTAATTGGGTATAGCTACCTATAGGTAATTGGGTATAGGTACCTTAGATTACAATCTACATTATCATAACTTTATACGATTCTATATTTCAATAGAAAAATAAATATAACTTTTTTATGGTATAGGGAGGGCAAACAACAGTCGGAGCCATTTTCATTACTACCGACGCATATAGTCATCCACATAGAGGCTATACAGATGAGCTGCCCTCCTTTGTCCTACCACTTTCACAGGCCACCGCGTTTTTAAAGATGGCCTCAATTGAGATCACTGATACCGAATTAAAAAGTCCTTGTCTAGGTCATGGCGTAATGCCAAACTTGTTTCGTACCTATAGATCTTTTTATTAACATCTGGAATCCGAATAGCATAGTGGTTGTAAAGGTGCGTTGCCCTCCTTCCTCCTCTTTCACCGGATATACTCCGCACAAAATCGGACAGCACAACTGTCACTTTACAGCCGATATTGTGTAATCGAGAGGTACCTCAGCACCACCTCTTACTATACAACACACACATAATTCTCAGTAGTTGTTATACTTTCATTACACATACTATACACACACGATAACGTAAAGCAGTGGCGGCCCGCCGCGCCGCCGCCGTCGACGTCTTCCTTGCGGCCCGTGAATGTCACATTTTTTTCTACGGGATAAAACCAATTATACTTTGGTATATTGGGCTTCTAGGATTCCTATCGCAAGTGTAGCCCACCTTTAACTTATTTTGGCGCCTTATGGCCCTTGCTTGCCAAAAGGTTGTAAGGTTGTGATGTTGCGTTTCATCCAGCATGTGAATTAAAAGTTATAATAATAATAAATTGGTTTATTTTCCTCCACAAATTACAGGTACTATATAATCTTAGGAGCAGAAATATTTGTAGAACACAGAAGTCTAAACTAGATTAAGATCTATCTTGGGTTTCAGGCCTCCAAGTTAGTCTATACAGTACATCTGTACAACCTCTATGCGGATATTATAGTAGTAGTCATGAAAAGCTTCCCCCTGCTCGTTTAACCACTATACTTACTTATAAAGGCCAAAAGTACTGGTTATTGATACTAGTATAATATACACTTGGCCATCACTTACAGATATCCTGTGCATTCGGAGATAGCGCCAAGCCCGCACGAAGCGTACATCACTAGGCACGTGAGTGGGAAGAACAAAGATGACTACGACAACAGTCGCAGAGTAAGTAATTTAAGTCTAATGGTGTACCAATGGAGTTCAACACTACACTCAACTCGACGCAATAAACTATATATCAACAGATTGGTCAAAGGGATCTCTTTTATCACCGCCCAGATCGGCTGTGATCTTGCGCCTCGAGCAAAACGCGTGATGCGCCGCGGCGCGTCACTACTCACTATCCTACTAATATCATCATTGTTTTTCGGATCTGAATTTGCTGTGGAAGTGAAGATAAGCCCAATACAGCTTCATTGAGTTGTCAGAGATGTCAGCTCGCTGTGCATCTGCTATCGTATTTATCACGGGGAGTGTTCCGAGGAATTGTTCGAATTAATACCTGCAGCTGAATTCCATTATAGGACTTCGCGCCGAAATTCCAAATTCCACCGTCACCACCTAGATCCTCCGAAGTCTACTACTGTGAGCTATACTCGTAAGCGTAATTTCATCCCACGCACCATTTCAATATGGAATCAGCTGCCCCCCTCGGTATTTCCGGACCGATACGACCTAGGGATCTTCAAGAAAAGAGCTTATTCTTTCCTCAAAGGTCGGCAACTAGGGATTGCATTCCAGCAACATTTTCAATCCAGCTGGATTTTTGCAAGATTGGCCGAAATCCAGCTGGATCCAGCGCGGATCCAGCATAATAGGGAATCAAAGTAAATACATGATTTAAACGTCTTTATTGTTTATTTATTATTAAACTTTTTTATTACAAGCTAATAAAATAATCATTTGGTATCTGAGATCAACGTACTGTACTGATTACAGTACAATCAACAATATAATCATCATCATACAACTCGGATCAGTCTGTATCATAATTGTAACAGACAGAAACATAGATTATTAACTTAGTTTTTTAAAATTTGTGAAAGTAAGACCTTAAAAAACATATTTTATCTATAGTATTATCGCCTAACCTGCTTCGCACAAAACTGCATATGTAGCCGTTTGCTGAAAAGGCCCTTTCGGCCTCTACGCTGGTCGGTTTTAAGGTCATCAAATCACCTTATTCTTACTTAGAATAAGGTTCAATTTGACTTAGAATTTCTAAGTCAATTACACCTGTCCTGTGCCACGCACGTGCTACTTCGGTGCTATATGCTAGTTGCGATATGCAACGCGATAATGCGAATGGCAACGTCGCGTCGTCGCACCGATCGCCGACTCGCGCTTTTTTTATAAGCGGTTAATGAAGTGTTACTTAATTGTAATTTGATACTTTTTGCGGATCCGCGCTGCTGGATCCAGCATGTAAAAAAAACGCTGGATCCAGCATGTAAAAAAAACGCTGGATCCAGCTGGATTGCTGGATGATGGATTCAGCAATTGCAATCCCTATCGGCAACGCATCTGTTAGACATCTGGTGTTACGGATGTCTGTGGGCGTTGGTGTTCACTTTACATCAGGTGACCTAACTGCTCGATTGCCTCCTATGCGGTAAAAAAAAAGAAAAGTGCTCGTCAGGCGTCGAGACTAGGTTTGGGGTAGAAAAGGGAACCGATCCTCCAATCTTCCGCAGATGGGAGACATGGATTCTGATATGAGAACACTTATAGTAGCTAATTTATGTATTTCTATCATGGCCAGAGAAACCCCGGGGTGCCTCAACCGAATATGACAAAATTAGCACGCGGTAGCATAGACAGCCTCGACGCTGCCTGTCGTGAATGAATGACTCATGGAGAGAATCATGACTGGCTAATATTATCTATTAATAGATGTTGTCTATTAATAGATAATATTAACCAGTCATGGTTCTCTCTAGCTAGTTTGTATCCTGAAAAGGATCTGACAAAACATGCCATTTAAATGCCACTGTCCAAGACTGGTCATTGCGCTACCAGACAAAGGCACTTTTTTTTTTAATGGTATAAGGGGGGCAAACGCGCAGTCGGAGCCATTTTGATGACTAACGACGCCCACAGACATCCGAATAGATACTATACAGATGCGCTGCCCTCCTTTCTCCTCCCACCTCCATGGACTACCGGCTACTTACACACCGCACGAAACGCGACAGCAACGCTGTCACTTTACGCCGGTCTTACATAAGCGAGAGGTACCTCCCCGGTCGTGCCGGCCCAATTCGGCTGCATGCAAGCATGCAGTGTGGCACTACCTCTTACTAAACCCACTTTAACCTAGGAAGGCACTTCAATTAGTTCCATTTGATTTTCAGATGGGTTTCTTGTGGTCGTGGAACCACATGATATCCAAGAAGCTGAAGTTCTCCCAAACCCCAGCCACCGGCGACGAGGGTTTCCAGATGAGGATGTTGCGCGACTTCAAACACTTCTGCGCCAATCAGGAACAGAGGCTGAGCCAGTTCTGGGACCAGTGCTGGGAGATGCGGGAGAGAGCTATCGGCATTAGTTGTTAACGTGTATATTTATTAAACATTTTATAGTTACATTTAATTCGTTTGATTTCAAACTCCTTTTACTATCATTGCTTTATTTTACGAAATCTTACCAACTTCGTGAAAGAAATCAAACAGATCCAAACAGCTCATTACAGATGAGATAGAGACTTACAGCAAGGAGACTGGAGAATGACGGCGCGGGGTATATGTTGCTATGTACGTCGCATTACCCCTCATACCGCACCTCGATTGAGACCTATGAATAAAATGCTGCGTATTTAAGGTCGTGATTCAACATGCATTGTACCATCGTACAAGTCACAACTGATTGTCACGCGACAAGCTCACGACACCCCTACTGATAGTAATCGCGGACGCCTTGTCAATAGTGGACTACACCAACTTTGCGAAATTGCAACGGTGATGGACTTTAACTTACAGTGGACTGGTCACGGGTAAAGTAAAGAATAAAGGATCTGAAGCGTCGGTTGTTAAATAATTGACATAAGCCGCGATAAAAACTATTAAAGTTGTTTTATTGTAATAAGTATGTATTCGCGTTAACTTAATATACAAATTATAATACTGTTGTAGCTATTTATTTAGTATTTTTAAGTTGAACAGTCGTATTAAATGATCGATGGTCAAAAAGGGCATGATTAGAACCATGCCCTTGTCAAGGACTACAGGGTTTTTGTTACATAATCTCTATTAATATAAAATGCTCGTGTCTCAATGTTAGTTACCATACTCCTCCGAAACGACTAGACCGATTCACGTGAAATTTTGAGTGCCTATCGGGTAGGTCTGAGAATCGGCCAACATCTTTTCACCTCGTTATTTCCACGGGAGCAAAACTTACACGAGTAAAACCGCGCAGCACAGCCAGTATTATAATTATTATATATGGGAAAAAAATGTGAGTCAACGTACACAACGACTACTGTTTACTTAAACGAATATGATGCTAACGTAAAAAATACACAGTAGCAGTAAGCAACATAAGCGATTGATTTTTACACGATTTCGGGGTAAAGTAACAGCTGTGCTGACGTGTTTCGTGCGGTATACCTATATGTAGCCGGTGGGCCATAGAGGAGGGTAGAGGAAGAAGGGTAACAGATCTGTATAACCTCTAAGCGGAAGTCTATGAGCGTCGGTAGTCATGCGAATGGCTCTGACCGCTCATTTGTCCCTTTTTTATTCCTATTTATGTAAAAAGCGCGTTAAAGCTTTAAGCTGGCATTTCACACACGGCGAGAGCGGCGCCCTAAGGCATAGATTTATCAAGGTTGAGCAGATCCCGCCGCGCTCTCTTGAGGATTCTAGCTCAGATTTCGTTTCGGCTTTCTCTAGGTAGAACACCAGGGACTAATCAACTAATAATAGTCAAAAAGACTAATCCGAAACGCAGGTGACTACGCAGTTGAAAATGTCGTAATTTCTGCGCTTGATAGTCAGGTATGCCTACATCATTGCGTTATTTATGCTAGCTTTCGTTAGCACTTATCAAGCTTAAGGTCAAGGTTTTGTACGTCATCGCAATCTCCGTGTTTCCAAACAACTTCGTCATCATGATTAAATAAATCTAGTTCAATGACCTCCAGATAATAACCGAGTAAACATAACGTGTGGTTACTGTTCAATATGCGTCAGGGATTTAATAACATACCTATATATTATTAAATAGGGATAGGTAGTGCCATGCTGCATGGGAGGAGGTAGTGCCATGCATGGTGCATGACACTACATCCTCCTATGCAACGGAATTGTGCCGGCACGACCGGGGAAGTACCTCTCGCTCACTTGATACCGGCGTAAAGTGACAGCGTCGCTGTCACCTTTCGTGCGGTTTGTGAGTAGCCGGTGGCCCATTGAGGGGGGGATAATAGGAGGGCAACGCACCTGCGTAACAATCATGCGAATGTCCATGGGCGTCGGTAGTCATCAAAAGGTTCCGATGACTCGTTTGCCCCCTTACGCTATTAAAAAAAATAATTGGATGATGCATATCAGCTAGGCTCTCTTATGTTGCACTGTCTTCACTTTGATTAG
>LUGF01027903.1:104483-120910 GCA_001625245.1 Calycopis cecrops | reverse complement strand
AACTGTATTTTTTTTTATTTATATGTTAAATCTTACCCGAGTAGACATATAGGAACATTTTTCAAAGATACCTGTGTATGAAAATAGCAGTAGAGATCTCGGACAGGCAGAAAAACGCGGAGGTGAGAGCGGAGCGGCAGCTGCTATATACAATGGAATTTCTCGGCTAGTTTAATAATTATAAGTAAATGAAATGTACTCTATTGTGTACATTTAAAAAAATAAGGTAATTACTTACGACTAACGAAAAGCAAAAAAAAATTTAGTACAGAATCTGTTTATTTAAATATATTATGTTGTTGTCTACATCTACTTCATCTATCTGTAGTCTGGTGAAGTATTGTAACAACTATTTCCTCTGCACTGTAAACATGCTACACTGTAGTATAAACCACTTTTTCGGCATCCACACACTCGTTTAAGGTGCTCAAATGCTGCATCAGTTGTTGGAGGCAGTGATAACAAAGGAACACTCGTATTTTTGGCAGTTGCTTTTATGAAAGAATTGAACCTCAATGTATTTAAATCATGAATTTTAGACGGAGCGCCTTATAAACTCAAAATACATGCATCATTTCAGTAAATTATAACAATCCGAATGATATTTTGTTGCAAGTGTCTATAAGTCGGTTATATCAGAAATCCTTTTATGGATATCTCGATAATATAATCAGTTTCTTTTTCTCTCAGTTTCTGTACGGCTATAAATTTGTCATCACTGCCCCCAACAACTGATGCAGCATTTGAGCACCTTAAACGAGTGTACCTACAAATTCAGATATGGCTAGGAAATGACGTAGTTATTGAAAATTGGGGAAGGAAGTATTCCAATTACATGTACATTCCAATAACAATGAATCAATTACCTGCTCCGTATAGTTTATTGCAAATGTTATTTTGTAGTTGCAAAAATGGATGTGGAGCTGCGTGTGGATGCCGAAAAAGTGGTTTATACTACAGTGTAGCATGTTTACAGTGCAGCGGAAATAGTTGTTACAATAGTTCACTAGACTACAGATAGATGAAGTAGATGTACACAACAATGTAATATAATTAAATAAACAGATTCTGTACTAATGTTTTTTTTTCTTTTCATTAGTCGTAATTATTTAACTTATTTTATTAAATGTACACAATAGAGTACATTTCATTTACTTATAATTATTAAACTAGCCGAGAAATTCCATTGTATATAGCAGCTGCCGCTCCGCTCCCCCTCCACATTTTTCTGCCTGTCCGAGATCCCTACTGCTATTTTCATACACAGGTATCTTTGAAAAATGTTCCTATATGTCTACTCGGGTAAGATTTAACATATAAATAAAAAAAAATACTGTTTTAAGTGAAAATATATGGTCAAACATTATATTTTTTATAATAATTTGTTAAAAAAAAGTAAAAAAAAAAATGGAAAGCACAAAAAAATATTGGGTAAACATTGCGATTTATAGTTTAAAAAACAATATCCCGCATCGATCATATTAATCCATTCACTGTAACTCTATTCCGAGGTTTCACGGTTTTTTATGCTCCAGGTACTC
The DNA here is from genome assembly GCA_001625245.1 of Calycopis cecrops. Classification (NCBI taxonomy): domain Eukaryota; kingdom Metazoa; phylum Arthropoda; class Insecta; order Lepidoptera; family Lycaenidae; genus Calycopis; species Calycopis cecrops. The sequence continues at coordinate 119,369 of LUGF01027903.1, read as the reverse complement.
CACTATTATGTAAATTTAAGATTCATTATTTTTTTTATTTAGTATTTAATTTTTATTAAATATTTTCACTACTGTTTCTTATGGGAAGAGTCGGTGTCTTTTGACACAGGTATTCTTTATTTTATTAGAGTGCATACACAATCTATGAAATCAATCAATCTATCTACGTTCAGAAAAGATACCTACTGAACATAATTTATTTGCTGCTATCTACATCGCATAAATGAATAGCGTAAGATAGTTTTTACTTTTTTATGTAGAGAGCAGTCGGAGCAAATTTTCATGACTACCGACGCCCACAGACATCCTCCAGCATACAGGTTATACAGATGCGTTGCCCGCCCTCCCCTTCCCCTCTCCATGGTACACCGGCTACTTACACACCGCACGAAACGCGACATCACAGCTGTCTACCTCTTATAAAGTTTTCTAGTTACTCATAAATACTGTAAAATTAATTCACGTTATTTTTAATATAAATACATAACATAATTACAGGACATTCTCAGGATAAACAAGAAACATACTCACCCATGTGTAATAATTGTAACCCACCCTAGTCACAATGACCTCATTTCGCTTCCAACTACCCGCGTTTTCGAGTTTTTCCGAATACATTTGATACGTCCCCGAACACTCGACCGAGATTTCGGAAACGGATTTTACAAGAGGTTTTTAATATCTTTCGGCCGAACAGCACGGGGATTTGTACAACACTTGGCTGATATGACAGATTTATAACGAATCGGCTGCTCCCTATTTCTTTTTTTATGTAAAGAAGTAGAGATATCTTTTATAGTTTTTTGTATTTAGGGCGTTTCATGTACGTGTATGTAAACATAAATTTTCCGAACCTGTTATTCATGTACCATTTTGTTTTTCAAAATAATGACATGTTACTACTATTTTTTTAACATGTAAGTTATGAAATAAAAATGATTATTCAGAGCCTAAGATGGAACTGAATTTCTAATGTTCAAAATATATTTTTTTAATTTTTTACCTAATAATAGTTGTGACTTGTGACCCCGCGTCTTCCTCAAAGTAAGAGTAAAGTATATAGAGATTTTTCCATCTCTCCCTTTGCCTCGACAGCCTCAAGTGCTAACTAACCTAATGTAATGAATCAGGGGGCAAACGATCAGTCGGTAAATTGGAGGACTATCGTCCCACAATAAGCACAATTATCCATTCACAAGTCACTGTAGAAATACTACTACTCTGCAAATAAGGAATTACATTCGAATAGGGATTTTAACGTGGTTTATTTAATAACTAAACAAACTGTTTAACAAGCTATTCTTGGTGTATGCTTTCCTCAAGTTAAAAAAAAAAAAGGTACTTTTAATAACCTGTGACAACAGGGTGTCTGTCATGTCTGTCCATCAGTGATCATGGTTGCTGTAAAGCTTTTAAAACGTCAGGCTTGTTTTTTGGGGGCAAACGAGCAGTCGGAGCCGTTTTCATGACTACCGACGCCCATAGACATCCGTACAGAAACTACACAGATATGCTGCCCTCCTTTCTCCTCCCACCTCCATGGGCCACCGGCTACTTACACACCGCACGAAACGCGACAGCACAGCTGTCACTTTACGCCGGTCTCGTGTAAGCGAGATGTACCTCCCCGTTCGTGCCAGCCCCATTCGGCTGCATGCAAGCATACAGTGCGTGCTACCTCTTACTAAAAAAAATGTAAAATCTATACTTACTCTATACTAATAATATAAGGCTGAAGAGTTTGTTTTTTGTTTGTTTGAACGCGCTAATCTCTGGAACTACTGGTCCGATTTGAAAAATTATTTCAGTAGTAGTCAGTCCATTCAGCGAGAAAGGCTATAGACAACTTTAACCGACTGCGGTAAAAAAACGGATTCACGTAAACGAAGTTGCATGCGTACTTTTAGTAAGAGGTAGTGCCGCACTGCATGCTTGCATGCAGTCGAATTGGACCGGCACGACCGGGGAGGTACCTGTCGCTTACACGAGACTGGCGTAAAGTGACAGCTGTGCTGTCGCGTTTCGTGCGGTGTGTAAGTAGCCGGTGGCCCATGGAGGTGGGAGGAGAAAGAAGGGCAGCGCATCGGTATAGCCTCTATGCGAATGTTTGTGGGCGTCGGTAGTCATGAAAATGGCTCCGACTGCTCGTTTGCCCTCCTATACCATAAAAAAAAAAAAGTACTCTAGTAATTAAATAAACTCAGATAAAATCCATAAATGTTGTTTTATTGTAATGAGTAATATTCGCGTTAAATAAAAACATTATTTTGTTAGCCATTGTAAATTTTAATTTGTAGTTCATTCCATACAAAATACGTGGTGTATAAGTAAGACTAATAGGTCGACAGTTTTTTTCCGTGAATAGGCTGGTTTTATACTGCATCCATCATGTTGAGTAACAAATGTTTTCATCTCATTACAAAAATATTGTATTGTATTGCTATTTAACGATAAGTGCAGTAGGTATGTTACGTTACGTTACGTTTACGTACGTCATTAATCCTATTTGAAAATAAAATTAAAAAATAAAATAATATGTGTACTCTCTGCCAACCCCGCGAGCTAACTGACGTAAGGATATATTGTGCTATTGTTGTTGTTGATGTTGTAAATTTAATTACTCTTTGTTCTGTTTCAGGTTATCTCCCATGAACCGTGTATGATGGAAACGTTTATTAAGCAGGTGAGCTTTACAATATTATATTACTTTATAATACTACATTGTAAACGGTACTTTGCACGGGGCTAGGCTAACGTGGTGTGTAAAGTCCACAGATATTTATTATTATTTATTCTATTTCAATATTCTGTGAAGTTTCAAAAGTTCGAAGATCAATCAAAATCAAAACCAAAATATTTTTTTTCAAAATAGAATTTGAAAAATTGCTTTTTGAACGTCAAAAATTTCCATCTACCACCGGTATGTGTAATGTACCTGTAATTGGAGAGCCGACTAGTTCTTGGTGGCGATGTTTTAGTTTCAACATTTATTATTTTTATTTTTTTATAGTAGGTATAGGGGAGCAATCGAGCAATCTGAGCCTTTAGATGACTACCGACGCCCATAAACATCCACACAGAATATATATGCGTTGCCCTCTTACCTCCGTCTCCTCCCATTGGCCACATCACGCCGGTATAAACGGTAATACCTCTCAATAATAAATGGCGCTACCTCGAAAACTATTAAATCAATTGCACTGTATTTCTAAGAGACGTGAATAATTTAAATGACCTCCCTGCCGAGGTTTTCCCAGAGGGCTACAATATGGGGTTCTTCAAGAGGGGAGTCAATCAATCTTAAAGGGTCGGCAATGCGCATGTCCTGCCCCTGGTGTTGCAAGCGTCCATAGGCTACGGTAACCACGTACCATCAGGTGGGCCGTATGCTTTTTTTGCCACCATCGTGGTATAAAAAAAAAAAAGAAAAGACGTCCACGGATCGCATCCTGATATCTTCATGTCGTATAGTCGAGCTGGAATCAATGCTCTAGATACTTATTATCATGTAACGTTTCCAGGCGTTCGTGGTGTCAGGGGCTGCACTGAACATCGCCGGCCACGGCTGCGCTCACGGGTATCCCGCCGTGCTGTTCGCTCAGCTGAAGACCGACGGTGGACCTGTCACGCTGACGGATCACGACACATCATGGATAGGTATGTTTACGCAGCAAACCATCTGAAGTCGATCATTGAAAAGAGCAACCGTTTTTTAAAAGGGCGACAACACGTCTACAAGACACCTGGTTTTACGGATGTCTATGGGCGGCGATAGTCACTAAAGTCACTGCTCGTGTGTCCCCTATAATATAAAAAGTAAAAAATCGAAGAACCGTACAAAACGGCTTGATTATCGATTGCGATAGAAATACTTTCCCTTTCTCACCTGACAGTTCTACAACAAAGTACCAATGACACGCCATCCCCTGTCCCCAACATTCGTAGACAGAGTTGTATTCTCTGTCTACGCCATCATTACTGGTCAGCAGTCTTCACTATTTTACTACTTATTGCAAGCAAAACTTTCACGTTTACACAAAAAGTAATTAAATCTTAAAACCATCAGGCTTTGTTCAATGTTCAGCTCTGTTAATTTTAGAATTTCAACCGCAACTTAAATGTAACGTAAATTATTACAACATCAATTGATTAATTATTTAATTAATTAAGAAAACCAATTACACCCAATCTCATACTATTTTTATTTTTTCAGCCTCAGCAGTGGGTGCGATGGGTATCGTCGGCAACTTCATCTCACCGATCCTGATGACGCGCTTCGGAAGACAGAAAGCACACCTGCTCTGCACAGTACCAGCGCTATTGGGCTGGATTGTTTTTGTCTTTGGAAACACTGTATCTGCGTTTTTATTTGCACGAATACTCCACGGTCTAGCTCTAGGTCTACGAACACCATTAGCTGCGATTCTTGTAGCTGAATATACTGAACCAAAATACAGAGGAGCATTTCTAGGAACCTTTGCAGTATCTTTAGGGTTAGGCATTTTACTGTCCCATGTATGGGGAGCTCATTTGACATGGAAAATGACAGCTACAGTGTGTTCAGCATTTCCATTAATAGCAATGGCTATTATAAGTCTATCTCCCGAATCTCCAAGTTGGTTAATATCAAAAGGAAGAATAAATGAAGCTAGAAAATCATTCAGATGGCTCCGTGGTAAAGGAGAAGAGCAAGATGAAGAATTAGAAGCGATGATAGTTAGTAGCCAAAGAGAAAGAGAAGCCGAACGTATTGAGAATAGTAGAGATATAAGAAGGAGTTTCCAGTGGTCTACATCATTTAATTCAATTGCAAGAACTTTAAAGACTGTATTGAAGATATTTAAAAAAAAAGAATTCTTTAAGCCTTTGATAATAGCGATATGTATGTTGCTGGCGTTTGAATTCGGTGGCGCTCATATGATACCAGCTTACGGAAATTTGATTTTACAATCAGTTTTAGACAAAGAAAATCCAAATGATGTTGCCTGGCAGTTCACGATAATAGATTTGCTGCGGACCGTTTGTGCTTTGCTTGCTATATTTTTACTGAAATGTTGTAAGCGACGTACGATATTGTTTATTAGTGGAATTATGACTGTGTTATCACTGACATCCATATCTGTGTTCGTATATTTAAGGAAAGCAGAGATTGTAACTAACCCTGTTCTATTAGATTCAGTCCCAATGTTTTTGATGGTGTTGTACACTGTGTCTTTCTGTTTAGGCTTAGTACCATTGAACTGGGTTATTTGTGGAGAAGTGTTTCCATTAGCTTATAGGAGTCTTGGATCAACTATATCTACGTCGTTTCTGACTCCAGCATTCGTCATATCGATGAAGACAGCGCCACATTTGTACTCGTCAGTTGGAGTGGAAGGTGCATTCTTAGTCTACTCCGGGACACTGGCTGTCTGCTTATTGATAATGTACGGTTTATTGCCAGAAACAAAAGACAGAACATTGCAAGAAATAGAAGATAGTTTTAAGAATAAGAAAGATGTCGATCCAGATATACAACTCAGTCTTATCAGGTCAAAAACTGATCCTTAGTTTAAGCGAAAAATATGTAAATAAAATTGAAAACTAGTAATATAATGCCAGTAAGTATTAAAGTGCAGAATGAATGAAATAATGATGAAATGTAATAGAATATTTTTAGTTTTATAAAAAATGCAATCTTCTATTTCCTACGCTTACCACAGATAGGCAATCATAAAACTGTTCGATTTCAAATATTTAAAACATAAAAGTTGCATGAGATCCAAGTTAACAATTGGCGGGAAATTGCGTAATATCGTGCGAGGTGGAGAACTCTGGTTTCGAACTCTTTAAGACTCACTTCGGGTCACTGAGCCAGAAGAGTTAGGTAGTCAGTTAAAAGTTTTAGTTTTTTTTGTAGAATGGCTAAGCCCATCATAGATATTATACACTTAAACTGGAAGTAAGTCTTTTTAAACTGTGTTGTACGATACGGTATATTTTTACCATATTGTGTTGTATGTCCATACTCTATTGTATTATTTTGCAATATTGCAGAAATCTTGAGTACTGACATAAATACATATGTAACAGCTTATGTATCTATCTAACGTTTAATTTTGATTCACCACTTCTCGTACATGCTTTACATGATAAGTTAATATTGTACGCAGCTCTGATCAACAAATCACTCACGATATAGTTCAATAAAGTTAGTTAATAAGTGCATTTGTGTTCAAAATACCTGAAAGTGTATGAAATATGTGATATTAGGTCAGGGTCAGCCATTGTACTGACCTAATTAACGTGTCAAAAGTTTGCGACTGTGATTGTAGTTAATTAAAGTAAAGTAGGTTTTTTTTAATAAACATTGAAGTGTTTTAAACATGTTTTACTTTAGTAGACATTCCCGTCGACATTTTGACATGTGTGCGCAGTATTTTGCCACCAATCACCATTTTTAACAAATCTGTTTTTTTTAATAGTATAAGGGGGCGAACGAACAGTCGGAGATTTTTTTCATGACTGCAGACACAGACATCCGCAAAGGGGCTATACAGATGCGTTGTCCTCCTTTCTCCTCCCGACCTACATGGGCCACCGGCTACATCCACATCACACGAAACGTGACAACACAGAAACGCGACTCGCGACCTTAACCGAGTCGTCTGTCCACTAGGTAGGAGGTCGTCCAATACAGCACCTTCCGGTGCAGGGCTGCCATTAGAGAACCTTCCTTATAGATTGACCTTGGCCTCCATTTCCATTGACAAAGGTAATATCCGGCTGTGGACGGAGATTACATACGATTATAATGATGATGTTTGCAACCCCTGATAATGACGTCATATTTGTATCCAAGCGATCGGTATCCAAGTGTGTGTGTGTGTGAGTGGTGAGCTCTTTTTATTTGTGGTAACGGGTGGATGACATTTGGAGGATTACGAGAGCGCTTGTTAAGCACGCTCTCTACAATTACTAAGAAATGTGGAAATATACAGAGCTGCTAATATTATTTTTTTTGACATCGAAGACCAAGCAAAAAATCGGAGCCATCATCAATTCTATATCAGCTCCGAAATACGACTACTGTTTACTTTAGTACTTTAGAAGTAAAAAAGACGTAACTGACGTACGAGGGTGGCTATAGCCCCTATAGCACCGGGGTGCGGGCTCGCTTTACTGCGAAATAATAAAATATCTTCCACACTATATCGCTACTTCACACAACTTCACTCCTCATTTTTTTCACAACGCGTAATTCGTCAAGACTCCAACACCTTGTGGCAGCTCTAGAGAATGCCGCATAAATCTCCTATACGTGCTCAAGGGCCTGTAAGCCCTGGGCAAAGGCAATAACACGATGGGTATTGCCGCATCGAGGGCTTGAAGGGCCGGACGGAATGGAAAACAGCAAATTTTCTTACTCACTCTCACTGATCATGTGGCCACGAGACCCATTTGGCGGGCTGCCATGTTCTTTTGTGTGAAAGCTTTTGTTTTTTGGGGTCTGTAGGGTGTGTTGCTGAAATTGCTAATGACATGGACACATGGGTACTTACTAGTTTGATTTAGATTGGAAAGAGCAGTGTTATGTTATAAAATATACTACTACTAGCAGTGCCCCGCGGTTTCACCCGCGTTTAATATCTAAGAAATCCATATAAACTTCAACACCCTATTTCACCCCCTTAGGGGTTGAATTTCTAAAAATCCTTATAAATAATAATAATAATCTTAGCAGATGCCTACGTCGCGCGTCGTAACATCTACCTGGATGCCAAATTTCAGCTTGATCCGTCCAGTGGTTTGGGCTGTGCGGTGAAAGCTGGCTATGTCACGTCATATTTAAATAATGTTTAACTTTGTCAGAGGTTTTCTCTATAATGTGGATGAAGTACAGTGAGGCTGAACATGACCCGTCCTGTTGTAGGTTGACCCGTCGCAATACAAATCGGCCGTCTTATGTGTAACGGCTCGCCATAATGTATGCGATCAGTCTGGGACAATTACATAGCTTTTTGAGCATAGTTTATAGATATGTTTTAATAATTCTATGTTTGTATATATCAATAATTATTATTATTCAGTAATGGATATGCTTTTTAAAAGGGTCATATAATTAAAAGAAAATGTGACCAGTAAGGTGCTAGAGCAGCAGTCGGCAACCTTTTGGCAGGCAAGTCGCAAGGCGGCAAAATAAACTAAGCGTGGGCCGCACTTGTGATATTCACCCTAGAAGCCAGATTTTCGGCCGCGGTTTGCCGACCGTTGTTCTAGAGTAATCGCCCTTAAATTGGCAGTTCATGTAGTGGCAGCTGATCGGGGGTCTCGGTGTTCATCAAGAAAAGCTAACATCCTGTGAACATGTACAGTATGATTATTTTGAAAAGGAGGACCGTAGGCTAGGTCAAATTTCAATCTTACAATTGCGGAAGACATCTTGCCAATAATATAAATCCGGTCAGCTAGTGACCGGACAGAAGTCCGAATTTAATACTGTCATACGGCCGAATTGTTAAACCCGTTCCTTATTCTGCAAAAGTGACATTTTCCAACCAATTTTTAACGGATTTTGTATATTTTTTTTTATTTTCGTGCATGCAAAAATTTATACACAAATTTCTCCCAATTGTAAGTAATGAATGTTTTTGAATTTGTTTCTTTTTTATTTATGCGAATGTTCGGATGTTTGTAACACATAGTACATTATATAAAAAATATTTATATAATGTTACGGAACCCTTTAACCAGATGCCGCGATTTTCACTTGGCCGCTCATTTCGTTCAATACATGGCTCCTTTACCTCAACCTTGACAATGGCCCATTCCGCTAAGCACCCATAGCGACAGCATAGCTGTTACTTTACGCTAGATATGTGCTTGAGGTATCTTCCTCGTGCTGGTCTGATCTGGTTCCACTGCATCAATGGAGTACATTTCTGTTACTTATTAGTAGAAAAAGACCCGTAGCAAACTCTGCAGGCAAATACTACAAAGTGTATGAAAAATTTATGATTGTCGATAAGTTTTCGTAATCTGTCTATATACATTTAAAATAAATGTAATATTTTAATAATTAATGAATATTGTGTAAAAGAGTCAGTATCGTTCTAGCGAATAAAATAACGCGAAACTTAAAGTTCCGCGCATAGACGATATATCTCCGCCGAAGATAGGAGATGGAGGGCAACGCATCTGCATATTTGAGTGGATGTTTATAGCCTTTAGTAGCTACTACGGTCTACTCGTTCGTCTTCCCAGGTTACACAAACAGGTGCCTAGTAATAGCCTACTAAAAGCGGGTCACAACTTAATACTTCTTATTATACTATATTAATACCGAAAGCTCCTCTTCACAATCGGTAAAAGTGTCACTTTACAATTAAACTGCATTAAGGTTATGTCATTTCTTGGCTTAAAATAACAGCATGCTAAATTAAAATATTGAGCATACAGTTACCTACAACAACACATCTTCACATTGGTTCCAATACCGGCATAGGCAGAGACAACCCTATTCAACATATTGTGATGTACCTTAGATACTGGTCCGACTTCCTTTGCATTCATCATTCTCTCCACAAAAACACATCAACTGCAAAGACATCCACCACCATCAGACACCATCGTCAGTTCTCGATCAATCTGATCGCGGTATTCTTTTTAATGGTATAAGGGTGCTAACGAGCAGTCGGAGCCATTTTCATGACTACCGACGCCCATAGACATCCGCATAGAGATAATAAAGATGCTTCACTCTCCTTCCTCCTCCCACCTCCATAGGCTACCTGCTACTTACACACCAGACGAAACGCGACAGCACAGCTGTCACTTTACGCCGGTATCGTGTAGCCGAGAGGTACTTCTCCGGTGGTGGCGGCCCAAATCGGCTACATGCATGCATGCAACGTGCAACCTCTTACTAAATGCTATCAGTCTTGCTCTCCACCATTACCTTCATCCTTTGTCACACTAACCTAATTGCTTAATTAGCTCACGGCCTATCTGCCAAACAAAACCCACAAAGCCTCACGTACAAGCCTAGCTGTGGCTTTGGAGATCAACTTGTGTTGACGCATGCGCTGAGAAATTAAAAAGTTGAAATTATCCTATGCATATCATTGTTTCGCGCGCTTTCACAACTGTCACAGGTTGTTTTATTTTTTAATATAATGAATTTACGAGATTAAGATCATAAATTGTGCTGTTAATTAATTATGTTATAATTAGAATAAATTAATAATATTATGTAAATAAAATTGTAAAGTTTTGTAAGCACAATGATTGCGGTAAAGTTGCTCTGGATTTTCATGATTTTGATACGACTTTGGTTTGGTGCTGGCGATCTGTGTTATGCGCAGTGAGTATTTCAATGGTTTTTACTAATTACTATCAATAGGCACCGACTACTCGTCTGCTCCACTTTACGATAGCTACATATTGGCTTGAGCATATCGCAGTCTTTATTTAATTTTATTGAAATCTCGCACCTGCATTTGCGCTAAAGCCACTAAAAAGCCTTTATTTATTCTAGGTTAAAGATCAGCATATTACTGGTCCCAAATATATATCCATAACTGTTCCAAAAATTATAAACGTTGAGACGTTACGCTATTTAGTAACAAACATCCAAACATACACCTACTCAAACGTTCACAATCATAACACTCGTAAGATTAATGCACATAATGCATGTAATAACAGTAAATTATTTCATGACCAAATTATTAAACATGCGAGATGATATCTTTATAGTAGAGTAAGTAGGCTCCCTCTATGGTGGAGGACTACGTTCAACAGTGGACGGCTATAGGCTGATTCATTCAAGTAGGCAAGTACTCACTAAAAATAAATGTATTTATATTGTAAATTTATTAATTCCAACCTGCTACCATTTAGCACCCATGACCAACTAGCGATCTTTTGACATCGTATGATGACGCCTGAATCTTTTCACCAGTCAGATAAGAAAGAATAACAAATACATTTACAAGCTTGTTTTATAATATTAGGTTAGGTAGTTCCTGTTTTCACTCATAATTTTATAGCCACTAACTTATTATAGTCGAACTATCATTACATTTGGCCCGTCATCAACTTCACGACCTTAGCTTTACGAATCTACTTTATAGTCGTCGTTAATGCTCTACTGCGCGCATAAAGAGGTTCATTCTTCATAATATGGCTAATAAGGTACTCACACCATTAACAGGCCAGGAATATTAATACACACACACATATTCACGCCATTTTCATGACGGAGTACGCAGAGAACTCTGAGTATCACATATAACGATCCTCACACACTTACTATCTCCATAATCCATATTCATTACACTCTCCATACTAGACAGAGTAACTACTACTCCGAGACTAACCTTAGGACACTCCCCGATCAATCTGATGATGGGACGTCAGTTTTAGTCTTCACCAGAACAGGACGTATGCCTATTTCAAAATATTCTCATATTAATATCATATTTTTAATATGAAAGTTTGCAGGTATGATGAGTTTTAGATCTCTAACACACAAGAGGAGTTTCATTCAAAATTGCAAGCGTGTTCATGACCTCGATCAGATCGTCCAGTTATTTATAAGCTCCATTCAAAATTTCACCTGCATAGCTACCTATTGTAGTTTTAGAGAGATAGAGTGGCTACAATTATAGTGTATGTCGAGTCGAAATATCGACTGCAGCATTATATATATATACTAGCTGCGCTCCGCGGTTCCACCCGTGCAAATTTCGATCCCGTTAAAAACATCCCATAGCATCCCATAGGAACATTTTTTCGGGGTAAAATATAGCCTGTACGGATTCCGAAGAATCCCTCTAAGTAATGGTAAAAGCAATTTTGAAATCGGTCCAGTAGTTTTTGAGCCTATTCATTACAAACATACAAAAATACAAAGGTTTCCTCTTTATAATATTAGTATAGATTTATTGACAAGTTATATTATAGCCTATAATATGTTATCGAATACTAATAGCTCTATAACAAAAAAGGTTTTATCAAAATCCGTACAGTAGATTTTGCGTGAAAGCCGTGGAACAGACAGACACAAAATCTTCTACACTTTCATTATATGTGTAGATTTTAAAAATCTTTATTTCGCACCAGAATTAAAAATAGCTAATCAACATTAATACTTATCGTTATCGTACAAAACGTTGTAGAGGTCTCTTCTATGTAAACAATAGATAGTGAGAAAACATTTCTCATATTATGTTAAGACATATTATGAGATACTAACCTACATAACTGGGATAAGAATTGCGTCAAGCACTTCCCATCTGCGGAAAAAGAGGCGGGTCTTCCCCTATCATCTGCCTAAACAAGAAGGCAGAAAAGTCTTCGTTAGTTCGACCAACTGTTGACTGACAATTGCAATAACGTTGCCACAGGACATTATAGGACTTCGCGCCGAAATACCAAATTCCACCGTCACCACCTAGATCCCCCGAAGTCTACTACTGTATGCTATAAGCGCAATTTTATCCCACGCACCATTTCAATATGGAATCAGCTGCACCCCTCGGTATTTCCGGACCGATACGACCTAGGGATCTTCAAGAAAAGAGCTTATTCTTTCCTCAAAGGTCGGCAACGCATCTGTTAGACCTCTGGTGTTACCCGTATTCTGTGGGCGTTGGTGTTCACTTTACATCAGGTGTAGGTTGCTCGTTTGCCTCCTACGCTATAAAAAAAAACATACGCATACGCAAAAAAAAACAATATGCAGATGTAAATTAAAAAGAACAATGTTCACAAATTTTAACAAAAAAATAACTGCAATATTTCCACCGGCACCGAGAACACTGTTAACTAATTAAGCTAACAGGCTGTGTAGTGCGTCGTTACGCCGGCAGGAGCGTGCAGAGTGTTTGCCGACGTAGAGAAGGGCTCGTTTGCGAGTGTGAAGTGACGCTGAAGAACAGTTGCACCGTGATCTTTTATCCGGGGGTAGAATAACAAAATCGTGACACGTAAGCTGAAAGTTTTGTCAACTAAGACTATGCTATGGGATAGCCAGGGAAATTTTCGCGTTATTTAGTAACTTTGGAACTTTTTAAATGAAAAAACTTTATTTTTTTTTAATTAAAATAGATCAGTAGTTTGTCGATAGCAATTATATTATTTTTTTTACATTTATATTAAAATAATATTTTTTTATTTTAGTTTATTGTATTTTGTTTAAATATGGCTTTATTTTCTTATCTTTATATATTATCTTTACAACTACGGACACAGCTCTTCAAAATGAGACCATCATCGATTTTTAATATGCAGCTGTCGCTCTACAAGTAATAATCACTAGGGAAAAAACCGGCCAAGTGCGAGTCGGACTCGCACACCGAGGGTTCCGTAACAACGGAAGACATTGTTTAGCAGAAACTGAAAAACTTGGTTTTTCATAGCGTTTGTATGAACGACAAAGTTGTATTTGCATTTTTTGAATATATGTTATTTCTCAACAACTAATAATGATATCTCGCTCAAACCAATTTTCGTTGATAGTTTTCATTGAGATCTACAGCATATATATTTTTGAAATTTCTCACTCTCTTATTTTAAAAGTTAGAGGGGTGGGAACACTAATTTTTCCACTTTGGAAGCGTCTATCTTTCAAACGATTAATTTTGACGAAAAATGGTTTAGTAACCTTAATGTCATTTTTAAACCTATTCACAAACATCCCTCACATACAGGTTGGATGATATCTAGATATGTATGGAGTGCCCCCCCCCCCCTTTATTTTTTTTATTCAAAATTCTAATAGCGGTTTACAGAAATACATCAACCTACAAAGTTTCAAGTACGACGTCCCAATAGTTTCGGAAAAAATAGGCTGTGACATACGGACGGACAGACGGACGGACGAACGGACAGACATGACGAATCTATAAGGGTTCCGTTTTTTGCCATTTTGGCTACGGAACCCTAAAAATCGGCTTACCCTATTAATATTTAGCATGCTACGTTTCGCAATCTTCATTAGATCGCGAACCGTAGCACGCCAAACTCGTAGCACATGTAACGTAATGCTACACAACATGCTACGTAACGTAGCATGGCTACGTTGGATGTCTCCTATTTTGTTATCAAGGCCCTCTACAGATTTTGTGATCTTATTGCCCTCACTACGTACAATAATATCTGTGGATTTTACACACTACGTTAGCCTAGCCCCGCGCTAAGTACCGTAAGGACTTGTGTTACGGGTAATAGACAACGGAAATATGTATATTTAATATTTTTTATAAATTTACGAATTTTTATATTTAAGATTTTTATTATAGAATACATACATTTTTTATATGGAGCGGGCACATACACATTAATCTCGTTTATAGCCACTATTAAAAAAAACTTGTGCCATCGACATGAAGAAGAAGAAAAACAAAATTATATATTTAGTAAAAGGTAGTGCCACACTGCATGCTTGCATGCAGCCGAATTGGGCCAGCACGACCGGGGAGGTACCTCTCTCAAGACCGGCGTAAAGTGACAGCTGTGCTGTCGCGTTTCGTGCGGTGTGTAAGTAGCCGGTGGCCCATGGAGGTGGAGGAGAAAGGAGGGCAGCGCATTTGTATAGTCTCTATGCGGTTGTCTGTGGGCGTCGGTAGTCATGAAAATGGCTCCGACTGCTCGTTTACCCCCTTTACCTTTAAAAAAAAAAAAAAAAAAAAAAATGACATGGGTGGGATTCAAATCCGTGACCCCTGGAGCAGCATGCTAAGCACATCCGAGCTATGTCACCACTGCGACAGCCGGTCGTCAAACAACGATATACCAATAATACCATCAATGATATCCCACCAAAAACATTCTGTAAAACACTAGCCCAGTCTCGATAGAGCTGCTTGGTTACCTCCAAAAAGTAATGAAATCTCTAGACTA
>LUGF01027903.1:81324-96068 GCA_001625245.1 Calycopis cecrops | reverse complement strand
AAAATTCATTTTTTTATCTAAATTGTGGGTTGGATTGCTGTTTATTGTTTAGAAAAATGACCATTGATGTTTTCTTTTATTGTGGTATGAAGGCCAACCCACTTTAAGCACTATACTATTATTTATTTAAAATAAAACTCTGACCGAACCCAGTTTTTGATTTTTAGGCGAGAGTAGAGCATACCTACGCTCGCGCTTAAGGCATGCAAAATTAGATTTACTTGGTGACTATATATTATCTATGTCTAGCAACTAAAATGTTTTCAGTGTTCTCTCTGCGTGCCTCTCTATTCCTCTGTGGCTGTATTAATTTCACAACAAGTTTGGATATTTGCTGTTAGGTTTGGATGCTGTTGAACAGAATCATCATCCTGAGTGACAGCTATTGTCACTAAAAAGCATTGTCTGAAAGAGGCGTCTAGAGTTTTCGCAACCAGCGTGTGTCTGAATAGAGTTATGAATGTTGAGAAAGCAAGACGAGTGTGTAAGGATTACTAAGTGGCGCTCTACACTCTAACTCGTAGGGGAAATAGCATGAAGATGTTGTTGCTATAAAAAAAGTTATTATTTTCTTTTTGTTATAATTGGGTTATAATAAATAATTATTGCGTCACTCGCATTATTAAGAGGAATCTCGTTTGTCGTCGTTCGTCATCGTTCATCATCGTTCATAATCGTTCATCATCGTTCATCATCGTTTTAATCCTTTAAGCCTTTGAAGTTGTAGTAAGTGCCGTAGATGTGATGTGAGAAGTGCATATAGGAAACCTATGTACATAGGTACCTGTACTCAAAAATATTACTCGCCTTCTGCCGCAATTGGGTAAAAACAAGCAAAGCGATGTCCTTTTAACCATTTATGTTCTTAATTTTTACGTGTTGCTAAACCTACAAGTTTATTTTTAATTTGTGCAATTTTGTTTCCGACACATTTTACAAGTAATCAGTGGAAAATTAGGCCGTAATAACGAACTTTGTTCGATATAACAGGGTTTAGATGGTTATTATTTTTAAATAAATAAATCCTATCCTATTAATATTATAAATGCGAAAGTTTGTATGCTTGTATGTTGTAACTGCGGAACCGATTTTCATGATATTTGGCACACACATAGAGGGTCACTTGGATTAACACAGAATAGTTTTTAACTTTTTATCCCGAAAAAATGTTCCTCTGGGATGCCTTGGGATGATTTTCTATTATCCACGGGATCGAAATTTACCCGGGTAAAACCGCGGGGCGTAGCTAGTGCTGAATATAATTAGGTAAATTAAAACATGTAGGTATATAGCAAAACGATAAAATGATAAAAAGAAAACACGCAGATGACTATCTGGTAGTTAGTAGTTGTTACACGCAAACCTAAACCTAGCTTGACGAGTTAATATAATATTTATTGCAATTGGTCACGTTAAATTACAAATTGTTTGATTTATATACATTTATAATTTATAAAACGATATAGATACACTTATAATTTGTAAAATACACTTTGTCGCTGTTAAATGTAATTGCGCTGCTATCCTTCTTGGCTACTGTCTAAGCGTAAAACCACCATCACCTATAGTGAATTGCCCAGGATCTAACAACAACAGGATCCGCTGACTGGCCTTGAATGAAAAGAAATTAAATGAAAATATTTTTATTAAAGTAGGGCAAAAAATTACTTAGCGTGTTTCAACCCTAAGTCATGCCCAAGAAAAACATGGAAAACAAACTCAGCGGAACTTTAATATTTAGTCACAGTACAGTAGTACAGTTTTACTGTAATCACAATTAATAAATCATAAACTGTATAAAAGGAAGTCTGATTCCCATGGCGTCTAAATAAAAAATTATTATGGGTTAAAGTGCGTGAAAGCCTTTATCGTGCTCCTTATCAGTAATAATTAATTGTCTAATACTTATAAATAGGGCAGAGTTAATGCCACGCTGAATTGGTAATTGGTTCGATGTATTCGGGGAAGCATGGACGAAAAAAAACTGCTGATGATGATGATTCGGATAAGTACCTCTTCGCAAAATAGCAGCAACACTGTCATGTTTCGTGAGGTTAATGAGATCCAGGTGTCACACCGCTAGGGTTCAGTGGGTAGGGGGAGCAGTGTATATGCTTATATGCTTTCGAGTCCCACATACCCTCCTGGTTTTCCCCAACTTGGAGGAATGCCTAAGAGCAGTGCGAAAAAAAAAGGCACTGGAAGGAAGGAGGACAACACTACTACAATTATATTAGCCAGAGCCTCCTGCTCGTTTGCCTTTACCCCATGAAACCCACGAAAAAAATCCTGACTCAAAATAACGTACAACTGTGATAATTTCCCCGATGCTCCAGAAAAGTTTAAGAGGCTTATGATCGCTTTTATTCTTGGCCTTGTTGGAGCGCTCGCTGAAGTGCTTTATCATGGAGCGATGGAATATGCTTACAAAGTGAAATGAATACTAATAATAGCTGGATTGTACGATGGAAGCTTCTGGAATTCGTTTTAAATTACAAAGTCAAATCGCGAACTCGCCGTCGGATGGCTGCAATATAAAAATATCGGGCACGACCAAGAAGATCTATTTATACATAGATATTTATTTATACATAGATATATATTTATAAATTGATATAATTTTATACATAAATGTATATTTATACATAGATATATATTTACACATGAATAAAAAATAGGCAACCACAGGGGCTATTCACAGAAGCGAAAACTGCAATATTCTTGAAATGCTATATACGTAGCAGATGAAAGAAGCTACACTTTCCAGGCTTACGTATAACACATATGCTCATCTCCCAAGTCCTTTCTGTAATTGTATTTCATTTGTAATATGCGAATGTAATTTGTATTTTCATATTTTTTACTTTTACATTTCATCACATCATGAGGCCTGCTGAGTTTGTTTTGCCGGTTCTTCTCAGGACAGGGCTAGGGTTGAACCGGTGATAAATGTAATTGTTGACGTTCCAAAAGTCATTTCTGTCATTCTATTTTGAATAAAAACTTTTTAATTTCATTTCATTACACGTGCAGGGCCGGACTAAGCTATGGCGAGGTCCGGCTTGGAGTTAAGAAAGGGGCCCTTTTATAAATACAAAAATGATCTTAAGGCCCATAAGCCTTATGGAGCCCGGTGCTGCATGTACGGATGCATGATAATCATGTTTCCTGGCGCGAAATCCTAGTATTTTCTCAGCCTAACGCCGCTATATGTTTGCGACTACTCGTTGCGATAAAAAGGAAATATTATAGACTTTTTAATATCCAGAAGACAAGACTTATGAGACTATACAAATGTCGATTAAAATTAGGTTGCATCACTTGATGGAAGGTGACGTTTGTTAGAAGTGAGTTAGTTTGTTTTAGCCATAATGGCTGTTAGTTCTGTTACATATAATACTGTGCTTCAAATCTACGGTCTCAGGCCTGGTGAGAGAAGATATGTGTTTTATACCATCTTCTCACCCATAAAGAAAAAACGCTTTTTGACTAATTGGTACAACTTAAATACCTTGACCTTACTTTGAACCTTCAAACACATCTTTTCATCATGCTAAAACCTTGTCAATGTTTTTGTTAAAAAATAAAAATATAAAATATAAATATAATAAAAAATATAAAAATTCAAAAAGTATGAATAATTACAAATGAATCAGCATCGACCTAGTACTGCAATGAATTCAGTTTTTAATGAATTGCACTTGTACATCTTTGAATGTCAATGGTTTAATTATAGCATATTTTAAAAGCCATAATAAAGTAAGAGATAATTACAAACAACACGCAACAGTGCACTTACACTTCAGTTCTTCAAATTAATGATGTCGCATTGATAAAAGAATTCATCAGCAAAGGGGAATTCACTTCTTAATATTACATTCATAGATCAAATAAAAAAAACGAAATTGAAAAGAAAGCGAGAAAATAAAGCGAGCGCCTGAATTTTTTAAATAGCAACGGCGTTTCTATGTCATTGCATGCGTTTTTAATTGCTCGCTCTGGAGTTAAACTTCGCTTGGAAATTTCCACGTAAGCGGCTTGTATAAAGCTGTAAAGCCACGTATAACAAGTATACGTAAATTTATGTTACGGCGTTTTCACGTTCGTACATATATATGTTATTGTTAATTATGCATGGTAATTACGTGTTATGTAATCTAATATATGAAAATGTAGTGTGAAAGTGTTTATGGTTGAATTCATCTCATCGACGAGCAGTCGGAGGTTTGTCGACTAGCGACGTATAATATTCGTATAGATGTTATACAGATCCGTTGCCCTCCTTCTTCTTTCCCACGTCAGGGACTCTCCCAAATCGACTGCAATGCATCAAGACGATGCACGAAACATGGTTGTCATCGAGAGGTATTGGCAAGCCAATGGCCATTGAGTTGCGAGCATGTCTTCTCGCCGAATCATTTAGGGGTAGACAAAGACAGCGAGAGACATTTGTTTCTGTCGTAACGGTACTGTATGGCTTTCTACACATTCATAACGCTCTTCATACAAACACGCCGCGAAGGCTTGAAAACTCTTCACTTGTATGGCTCTAAAAACAGTCAGCTCTATATTTATGTGTTCCTAGTAATCAGTTCGCTCTGCGGTATAAAAATACACGAGCAAGAGACATTGGTGTCGTCGAGAGGCATTGGCAAGCCATTGAATTACGAACATGTCTTCTCGCCGAATCCCTTAGGGGGAGACAAAGACAGCGAGTGCCATATGTTTCTATCGTAACGGTACTGTACGGCTTTCTACACATTCATAACGCTCTTCATACAAACACGCCGCGAAGGCTTGAAAACTCTTCACTTGTCTGGCTCTAAAAACAGTCAGCTCTATATTTATGTGTTCCTAGTAATCGGTTCACTCTGCGGCATAAAAATACACGAGCACGAGACATAGGTGTCGTCGAGAGGCAATGCAAGCCATTGAGTTGCGAGCACGTCTTCTCGCTCAATCCCTTAGGGGTAGACAAAGATAGCGAGTGCCATGTTTCTATCGTCATGGTGTAATATTGCTTTCTCCACATTCATAACGCTAATACGTTTACGCCGCGAAGGCTTGAAAACTCTTCACTTGTCTGGCTCTAAAAACAGTCAGCTCTATATTTATGCGTTCCTAGTAATCGATTCGGTCTGCGGTATAAAAATACACGAGCACGAGACATTGGTGTCGTCGAGAGGCCCTGGCAGGCCGTTGAGTCGCGAGTGCCACTCGAGTTGTGCGACATCGACACGGGTACTCGGCGACTCATTATAATCGCTTTGATCAACTTATTGAGATGATTAAAAGAATTCTCATCTGTTATCGAATGGTAACTAGAGGAACAGCATTCACAATATTTTTTATATGTCTGCCGAGCGGTATTGTTATTCCGTAAAATGTCAAACGATTCTGTCATAATAGGGTTCCGTAACTCACAAGATTAAACGGAATCCTTTTACGGTCATTTTGTTATCCGTATGTAAAAAAACCTGAATGCACTTCTTGGTGACAATGATGATATTTGTCAAGAAATCACTGACAATAATAATATGCAATAACGATAATATAGAAAAAAATACGAAAAAACGTTTCTAAGAAAAAGATCTTGACAGAGAGAGAAAAATCTGAACCATGATCACTAGGTTGTCTGTCAACAAAGTGATCGTGGTTCCGATTTTTTTGAGATATAGAACTCTAAAAATCGGATCGAATCGATCGAAATTTCACATTTCACATATTTCATATAAAAGACGTGTAAACGCGCTCAAATATCTTATTTAACATCTTCGATTGTTACGGGGCTCTCCAACTCGCACTTGAGTATAAAAGGAATCTCAAGATAAACCACTACCTCATATGTTGATGCACAGCCGCCAAAAACTCCCATTGGGCCACCTGGGTCCTACAATATAACATAAAACTTGCTAGGGAAGCAGTCATTTAAAGCCGTTGCTATGAGAAAGAAACGTTTTTTCAGGGTCACGACTGTCCTATGCGCCTGGAATACAGTCATTAAAATAGTCACTTCTTATTTCGGATAGGTAGGTACATATTAATTTGGTATTGACAATGACCCATATCTCATTGTATATTTATTTAGCCTTGACCGTACGTACGTGTTTACAAATGGTAGACACAGTAGAAACGCAAATTCTTATCTTATTAGATATTATAATCAATTATACAATAGTACTCATTTTATTATTTACAGAAAAAAAGAGGAAAAATCGATTATCGATCCGTGCCGATCTTGCTGGCCATTAATTATAAAAAAAATAATGGATCCCTGTAGCTTCGTCTGCGTCCTGTGACACTACTTGAAAGAAAATTAGCCTACATCGTTCCTGAATCTTTTAGCTTTCTATTACTGAAAGAATTTCCACGATCAGTATTTCCGAAGATTATTGCTTACAAATAAAGTTAGAAACTTCACCTCTTTATATTTATACTAGTGATCCCACGACGATCGAAACTCGATCTAAGTGAAACTTTCTTGTAATTCTAAACTAAATATCATATTATGACATGTTATGTCATCGTAACTAGGGTAAACAAATATGTTTAGCTTGCTTGCAAACACTTGCAAACGCTTGCAAAAGACATATATTATAGAAACTTTATCAATAATTACGTGTGTCTTATATTTCAATTTGTCAAATGCATGGTAGTGTGTGAAGTTTTATTTATTAAATTAAAGTACTTTATAAACATTATTATTACAAAATATAAGCGTTTTGTACTAATTCTCTTACACATAACTGTAAGTGTGCCAAATTTCGTACTCCACCGTCCGCGCAATTTTCTTAAAAATGTTCCCGAAGTTTTTGCTTCACGTATATATAGATATATATATATATAATAAAACTGTAGAATATGTCATTCTGTCTGTGTCTTGTGCAGCTTTCACGCATAAACTACTGGACGGATTTTGATGAAAGTTTTTGTTTATTTTATTAAAATAACAAAAAAACTTTTATCAAAATCCGTCCAGTTAAAATAATTTTAACTATCTCGGTAACATTTAGGCTATAATTTATCAATAGGTTACATAATGAAAAATTTAAAAAAATACACTATTGTAGGGCAAAATAACGAATTGACAATTCGGCCACATAACATTACACGTTGCCATGACAACGTATTTCCAATAAGGACAAGACAACTGCTGTCGGGTCGACTAGTACTTAAATAAAGATTAGAACGGATATAATGACATCCTAGTAGAATCTCTTCCCTTAATCCGGGACGGCAGTCCGATAAGACCGGAGGTAAATCAGGCGCAGAAATATGAATCAATAGTAACCTGTTTTCCGGAGCACGGGGATGTAAATCGCCGCCTTTTTGATCCGAATTGGAACTCAACCCTATCTAGAACGATCTATGGTTAAACATACATACCGCTAGACCTAGGCATTCGAAACATGAAAATGCTAACTACCGCCCGAATAACGAATGCGCTATGCGGAGTTAAAAATAATCCATCAACAAAGCAAATCAGATGCGACGAACTTCACTGCCGCTAAAAACATTCGTCGTCCAACGACGATCATGGCACCACGAAGAAGCTATAATGGTAACTATCTTCGCTTCCACCGTAAGTCAGGGCCGAAGAATAAAAAAATTACATTCAGCCCCCGAAACCCCTAATCTCTATTTGCAAAAAGGGCAAATGTTTAACTTTCCAAAGAAGTTTCTACCGAAGTCCACAAAAAACCGCCCAGAGCAAAGTCCTTCTCAATCCAATGGATCTAATAAACCGACTCTTCCTCCTACTCCTATTTATCTGGATTTTACACGATATTTACACCCTACGTCGTGATAGTCCCATTCATAATTCACATCACTAACACTTACAAAATGTCAACCGGTATGTTTTAAAAAAATATAAAAATACCCGCAAATTTCCAACAATAGGGCGTTACATTGACAAACATTCGAAAGCACTCCACGATAGGTAAAATTTGTTGGGGCGATACAGTAAATTGATGGGTGGAGGGCCCGTAAAATGTAGGCCAAGAGCCCTCCGCGCGGCCTGTGATGTCAGCTCGTTTTTATCGTCAAGATCTGTGGAGGACCAGATTGAACTTGCTCCCATAAATAGTTACACTTGGATTATTTTCGTCGAATTAATAATACACTTATTCCGTATTCGGCTGTGATTATTAAATATAACTTTTTGCTTCTGAAGTAGAGAGGTTTTGTAAGAGGTAGTTGCGCGCTGCGGAGTAAAGTGACAGCTGTGCTCTCGCGTTTCGTGCGATCTTTAAGTAGTTGGTGGCCCGTGGAGGAAGAAGAAAAGAAGGTAACGCCTCTGTATACTCTCTATGCAGATTTCCATGGGTAAGAAAAGAGCTTATTCTTTCCTCAAAGGTCGGCAACGCATCTGTTAGACCTCTGGTGTTACGGGTGTCTGTGGACGTTGGTGATCACTTTACATCAGGTGACGTAACTGCTCGTTTGTCTCCTATGCTATAAAAAAAATGCACTATATAGCCTCTCAGGCTTTTATTTGCATTTTAGCACGGCTAGATGGCGCTTTACGTCTGATACATCGCGCTATCGTTTGTCCATCGCGCATCCACCTAGCAAAATCCATGCGAGTGAACGGTACAGATATTAATAGCAACGGAAGATATTGTAGTAGCTAGTAATTTTTGTAGCGGTATCCATATTTATTGAGATCCGCGTTATTTCGAAAATACGAAAAGGTAGCGTCACGCTACATTGCATCGGAATTGGGCCGGCACGACCGGGAGGTACCTCTCGCTTACAAGAGAGCGGCGTAAAATGACAACTGTGCTGTCGCGTTTCGTGCGGTGTGATTTTTTTTAATAGTATTGACAAAGGAACAATCGGAGCCATTTTCATGACTACCGACGCCCATAGACATCCGCAAATCCGCGGTTATACAGATGCGCTGCAGCCCCTTCCTCCTTCTATCTCCATGGGACACCGGCTACTTGCACCGCACGAAACGCGACAACACAGCTGTTACTTTACGTTGGTTTCGTGTAAGCGAGAGGTACCTCCCCGGTCGTGCCGGCACAATTCGGCTACATGCATGCATGCAGCGTCGCACTACCTCTTACTAAAAACTTATTTGCACAACAATAATGCGAATGTGGATGACCTATGAAATCAAAAATAAACAGACAGTTTTATAATACTAGTAACTATTTCGCTAAAAGCAAATAATATTTTAAAGCACCAGGGTTCATCCATTCCGACACTTATATAATGAAAATAGAATTAACAAGACATCATTAAAAACCTTGAAAGAAGGTGCTTGTCACTCGCAATCATAACAAATAATTATTTTATCACAGAGAAGTATTTTTATGGTATAAGGGTTGCCGCTAGGAGCAATCGGATCTATTTTGATTAGTACCGACGCCCATAGACATCCGCACAGAGGTTATATAGATGCGTTTTTTCTCCTCATGGGCCACCGGCTACTTACACTCCGCACGAAACGCGAGAGCACACCTGTCACTTTGTGCCGGTATCGTGTAAGCGAAAAAGATCTCAACACTTTGTGGTCCGACCCTGTCGAACCCGGGACCTCACGTCTGTGGTTGAACACGCATACCACTAGACCACGAGGCAGTCGACGCGTGGCCCGCCTTCATTGTAGATGTATAATACTAGCTGCGCCCCGCGGTTTCACCCACGTAAATTTAGATCCCTTATAAAATAGAATATCATCCCATGGCATCCCATAGGTACATTTTTTCGGGTTAAAAACTATCCTATGTGTTAATCCAAGTTACTATCTATGTGTGTGCCAAATTCCATAAAAATCGATTCAGCAGTTTTTGCGTGAAGGAGTAACAAACAAACAAACAAACTAACATACAAACTTTCTCATTTATAATATTAATAGGATAGGATTAAAAGAAATAGATTATAAGTGTCTGTATATTTCAGTGTCTCATACCACAGACGACCTGATCTTCCAGTGGGACCCGGAGGTACCTCTGGTGGTGGACGAGAACATAGAACTGCCCCAGCTGGAGCTGGTACAGAACACAACTGCTGACTGTACCCAGGTGTACTCCACAGGTGAGACTTATCCGTTTTTATTATTTCTATTAATGCTTAACTTAAAATAAAATAAAAATACCTGGTAATCTTCTCTCATAAGTCGGCAACAGATCTGTTAGGCCTCGGGTGTTGCGGATGTCTGTGGGAGTTGGTGATCACTTTAGATCAGGTGGCCCACGGTGGTATTTAATAATAATAATAATAATACTATTACTAAATAGTAAAAACGAAGAGTCTTTATGTTTAAATTAGAATTTGCCTATGAATGGACGTATTTATGTAAGTAACAATAAATGTAAATTTTCCGATATTAACATTATGTCCAAACTTACCCCGCTACAACCTGAATGGTTTACTGGATTATCATTGGATTATTATCGTCTTGATAAAGTATAATATATTTTGAGTTCTTGGTTTTTTTTTTAATAACTCAAAATATATTTTACTTTGAGTTATTGGTTAGGTATTATATGAACTCATCGTATGCTTACCTGATTGACGTGATGCAGCTCTGAACAGAGAAAAATGGAAAAAATGAGGGGAGGCTTTGCCCAACAATGGGACACATAATGGGCTTGATATAATAATAAAATAATAATATAATATTGATTGGACACTCGGTCCATCTATTATCCACCAATAACTTCCTCTATATCCACATTCAAATATATTTTAAGCAATCGGGTGTAGGTTTTATACTATCACCATAGTAACCATGTAGCCTTAGTAAACAGCCTGACTTTAAGATCATGACTGTGACTTATGCTCATCTATATTCTATACTAATAATATAAAGCTGAAGAGTTTGTTTGTTTGAACGCGCTAATCTCTGGAACTACTGGTCCGATTAGAAAAATTCTTTCAGTATTAGTTAGTCCATTCAGCGAGGAAGGCTATAAACTACTTTTAAAAAAAACCAATTCACGTAAACGAAGTTGCGGGCATCTACTAGTAGTGTATATACTGCGTCCTCTACCATATCTGTCATCTGATATTGTAGCGTCCATTATGCTATGTGACATGGTGTTAATACATGGCTAGCTTGTGGTGAACGACGTCAAAACCATTACCAACGACATGTTCTTCTTTACACTTTATTTCTTTCTTATATCCGTCATGTGATATACCTATGTTTTTGGATCCTTGAAGGTCAGGAATTTCTCGCCACTCCCGTTACTCTTAGGGTGGCCATCCGTCCGGGTTTCCCCGGATTTGTGCTAGTTTAGAGGGCGTCCGGGGAGTGTCCGGGCGACGCGGCGTATTATTTGTAGTCCATTTTTTATTATATTTAAAAAACTTGAGACCAAAAATTTTAAGCTTTGGAAGAAATATTTATGTAACTTCACTGGAAATATATTTTTTTAAAGATCGTCATTTGTTTAGCATTATAATAAATAATTAATAATTGATTTATTACCATCAAAAGTAGGTATATTTTATTCTTCTGCGTATCTTATAAAAATACTATTATCGTCCGGGTAGGAAGCTCCGAAATCCGGGGTTTTTACGCGTGTTGTCCTGGTTGACAGATTTTTGAGACGGCAACACTAGTTAATATCTATATCATTTAATATTAAAACTTATTTTTAAAAATCAGCCACAAATGAAATGCCTTGTTTTTAATTGTTTATAACTTTAGAATTCTTTTTAATTGCTAATAAAGCATTGTTCATATTTGTAGGCGTTATTCCGAATCGAATGATGTGTGAAACCGCGGGGCATAGCTAGTGATTCATAAATGTTTTACGTGAGTAAAACTGCAAAACACAGCTAGGAATAACTTAAACTAGAATCGCAATGATTCTGTGCTTACAAACAAAACGTCTGGCAAAAAAACAGGTTGTTTGGTAAATAAAAACAATAGACTTCTTCACGTTGATTAGTTTCTTGCGTGTACGAGTTTCAGAAGTCGTCAGTGTATGCCGGTACTGAAAAACTTGTGGGTTTTTGTTGCGTCATTCCTATTTTTGATTGTTTTTCATTTTCATCACATTTTCTCGTGAGATTGAGATGAAAATCAGTCAAGGCCCATCTATCCAGTGGTAATGTTCAGGAAAGTAAGTAACCTGATGTTTGATTTTCTCCGTGGTAGTCATTTTTTTATATGATATAGGAGGGCAAACGAGCAGCCGGAGCCATTTTCATTACTACCGAAGCTCACAAACATCCGCATAGAAGCTATACAGATGCGCTGCCCTCCTTTCTCCTCCCACCTCCATGGGCCACCGGCTACTTACACACCGCACGAAACGCGACAGCACAGCTGTCACTTTACGCCGGTCTCGTGTAAGCGAGAGGTACCTCCCCGATCGTGCCGGCCCAATTCGACTGCATGCAAGCATGCAGTGTGGCACTACCTCTTACCGAACTCGTACATAGTATAATAATGGCGCTCTACCCTCTGCGCTAGTTAAAAGAGGTACGTCTCGCTCACGTGATACCGTTCCGTGTTATGAGTTTCTGGTGGCCCATGGAGTCAATAGTTATCAAAAAGTTCTGACCGCTCGTTTGCCCCGTATATACTATAAAAATATGCATGTCTTGATCATCATGTACAGTCCGACTGGACAAAATGTCCTAGGCCTCTAAGGTAGTTTCACTTCTATTGTGTTACAATATGTGTGACGTGTGTGTGTCTTTTAGCTTTCTGTATGTTTACTATCTACATATTGACTTTGGAGAAGACACACAAAACGTAGCACGAATTATCATAATCCGGTAATTAGCCATTCGCGACTTTGTAGCTTTATCATATCTAGGTCGTTGTACTTACCTTTGTTTGCTTTCATTAGGCCAAATAAAAATGTCATTCTACTTTTAGGGTTGCCACCTGTAGGAAAAATGTAGTTTTAGATCTATATATAGGTCGCAAGGAAGACATAGTTTTTCCTGTTATTAAGTTGACAATCACGTATTCTCTCGACTCTTTTTTGGCAATAAAACTATACGTAAAAAGCTTTGAAGTGTAAAAAGCTTTGAAGTAAAGCTTCTCGCGCGCTCGTCATGCGGAGTAAGCTGATGAATGCGGGACGAGAGCGTTACGAAAAATGTGATCGGGCGAGACGAACGGAATTTGAGAGGGAGATATGTTAGTGAAGACAGAAATACGAGTTACGTTTCTAATATTACTATAGAAGCAAGAAAGAGCAGTGCGTGCGCACATTGTCTTTACCTTCCCTTCAATACAGTAGCATTTCATGCATTAGGTTTTACTTCAGTCGTGTGTTAAAGCACACACTTTTTTTCAGGTAACTTCACGTGTCTGGAGGTGATCTTCAAGCTGAAGCGTCGCCTGGGCTACCACCTGTTCAACACCTACATACCCACCTGTCTCATCGTTATTATGTCCGTAAGTTTATTCAATGTTGTTAATTAAACCAGTTCCGGGTCCTGATGGGGACCTAGGGGGCTGCAGTCCAGAGCCGGTGAGGTTTAGGGTCCTCAAAATCATTTTTGTACCCATAAAAGGGCCCCCCATTCTAACTATAGGCTCTCCAAGCCCCTTAAGGGTCAATTCACACCAAAAGCGCGGCGAAGGGCAGCGAAGCGGAGCGCAGTTTATAATTACTATAATACTTATTATCGCATGAGAAACTCGAACGAGACGCGCGGATTCCCGCGAATGCTCGAGCAGTCGCTGGAATCCGCGCGGAAGTTCATTCATTCGCATTGCCGACCCTTTAGGAACCTATTGACTCCCCTCTTGAAGAACCCCATATTGTAGCTCTCTGGGAAAACCTCGGCAGGGAGTTCATTCCACAATCGGAGGGTCCGTGGGAGGAAATTCCCCTGAAACCGAACTGTACGGGACCATTTGGGCTCCAATGTGTGAGCGTGAACTCCCTGTCGAGGGCGAGGGGGAATGAAAATCGGTTCAGCAGTTTTTACGTGAAGGAGTAACAAACAAACAAACATACAAACTTTAGTATTTATAATATTAATAGGATTCAATAACCTTTTTATAGTTTTAACATGCTTAAAACGTAACAACTATGAGCTCAAACCACAATGCGCCACGTACGTCAAAGTACGTCAGCAAGAGGCGCTTTATAGCACTATTAAAGGTAAACAAGGCGTTGTTTGAAGGCTAAACTCCGTTTGGTCACAGTAATTAGCAATGACGATGCTATAAAGGTATATGGCTAATTAACTATTTTAAATTATCGCGTTTTTTTTGAACCTGAATTCATGTAGAAGTGAAAAAACCCCCATACAGTCTCATCTAGACTTGCCAACAGCAACTACTGAGACCCTTAGGGTCAACTCACACCAAAAGCGCGGCGAAGGGCAGCGAAGCGGAGCGCTGTTTATGTGTCATATGAATTTCAACTTTATTTTCATTACTATAGTACTTATTATCGAATTCTCGCGACTTCTGGAGCATTCCAGCGAATTCCCGAGCAGTCGCGGGAATCCGCGTGACTTCCCTACTGGGCGGGTCGCTTCGCTTCGCTGCGCTTCGCTGCTCTTTCGGTGTGAGCTGACCTTTATCAACACGTCCCGCGCAGGGTGTGTGCGGGACGCTAAATGTCCCGCTTTTATGTACTAGTTACCTTTTACGCTTTTAGTACTAGTTAAGTTGGGACCTGGCAAGAATTTCCCCCTCGACGGATCTCCACCTTGTCGCGGTGAGGGGGCTTAGTAGCCGTGGTTTGAGCCTGCCTCCCACGGTGAACTAAGAGGGATCCCGGGTGCGGACGCGTCGGGTGGGC
>LUGF01027903.1:67540-80692 GCA_001625245.1 Calycopis cecrops | reverse complement strand
CCCCGCACTTCCGCCGATATCGCCATATATATGGCGATATCGGGGGTGGTGCGGAGATAGAGAGCGGGGAATGGAATTTTTTCCAGGTACCAACGTACCGCGTCCGTATTATACAAACCCAGCGTGCATCCACAAACATCGACGTTGATGACGATGACTTCGTGGAGTGTGAAAGTAGCCGGTGGCCTATGGAGGGAGAGGGAGGGGGGCAACGCATCTGCATAGCCTATGTTGTCTATCGGAGTCGGTAGTCATGAAATGGCTCCGATTGCTCGTTTGCCCTCTTATGCCTAAAAAAAAACCTTCACGACAGTACCTTAACATTATTTTGTATCATTCAGTGATACCACAAGAACTCATCTTCACGCCAATAACCTAACATTATTTATCCTTCAGTGGGTGTCGTTCTGGATCAAGCCGGACGCGGCACCCGCGCGGGTGACGCTCGGGGTGACGTCACTGCTGACGCTGTCCACGCAGCACGCGAAGTCGCAGGCGCAGCTGCCTCCCGTGTCCTACCTGAAGGCGGTCGACGCTTTCATGTCTGTGTGTACCGTGTAAGTGTTTATGTTGTCTGTACACGTAATACGCGCCAGTTCCGACACGGGCCTGGAGTTTACTCCTAAGAAACATGATTCTGAGTGAAAGGTTTTGATTTTATAGCATAACTACCTGTGCCCCGCGGTTTCAACCGCGAAATCCATATAAACTTCAACACCCTATTTCACCCCCTTAGGGGTTGAATGTCTAAAAATCCTTTCTTAGCGGATGCCTACGTCGTAACATCTACCTGGATGCCAGATTTCAGCTTGATCCGTCCAGTGGTTTGGGTTGTGCGTTGATAGATGGCTATGTCACGTTTGGATTTTATATATATAGATTGCGCAAACGAGCAGTCGGGGACATTTTCATGACAACTTAGGCCCATAGACACCCACAGAGTTTTTACAGATGCGTTGTCATCCTTCCTCCTCCTCCCTCCATGGGTCACCAGCTACTTACAATTGCACGAATGACGAAACGCGACAGCACAGCTGTCACTTTACGCTGGTATCGTGTAAATGAGAGGTACCTCCCCGGTCGTGCCGGTACAATTCAGCTACATGCATGTATTTATGCAACGTGCCACCTGTCACCAAAAGATGCACAAGATATGTAAGAGACATAAGCGCGTTAAACTGTACAGTGTTACACTGAGGGCGAAATGTTTCTCACGGTTTTTGACCTTATATTGAAAAGAAGATTTTATACCCTATACCTAAGCGAGATAGGGGAGTAGGCGTATTAAGTCGAACTAAGGAGTACTACACATCTGTATGCCCTCTTTGCTGAGCGTCGTCGGTAGTCATGAAAATAACCTGCTTGTTTGGGCCCCCACACTATAAAAAAATCGGCTCAATTGCGTCTTGTCGGTTACACTCGGCTGGGCATGTCTTTCCCCAAACACGTGAATTCTCTGTGCACATGCGAGGCACATGCAAAACACGTGCCTCGTAACAATTAAGTAGATATTCAAATAAAATTTATTCAAATTTCAGTGAAAATAATAATCAAAATAAATAAATAACATAATAAAAGTCAGCAATGGAATGAAGACGCAAATTGTCTTAGTAATTCATTTATTTTCATATCATGCAGATATAAACCAACCAGCATCATTATTTTAGTTTATTTTCATCATATTTTTTTAAGTTATCAGTAGGAAAACAGGAGTAGAAAAAAGAAAAAACAACTGCCTTTAAAATGTTTAATGGTCGACAGGTTAAACGTGTTACTCGTTCGTTTAACTGTCAAAGTCATTAAAGAATATTTTTTTAAATTTTTCAATAGCATCATTATTATAGTTGATGCAATGTATTGTCACTTCTTGAGAGGAAGTCTCATTGTACCTATTAATAGCCCGGTACACAAGCATTTGACTAATACCAAGTGTATGGAGAGTTTTAAAAATTGCATTTGGCTCCATCCCTACTTTGTGTAATGCAATCACAGTGATTCTGTTTTCTTTATCACCCCACTCCATTTTAAAATCGCAAAATATTGTACAATATTTTTAATTTTTAATTGTACTGTTACAATTAAAAATAAAAAAAATAAATGTTAAAAAATATATAATAAAATAAATATTTATGGCGAGACTAAGTATATACAAATCTCAAAGGTGACTGACTCATTGACTGATTGTGATCTATCAACGCACAGACCACAGTCCACACCACTGGACGGATCGGGCTGAAATTTGGCATGCAGTTAGATGTTTTGACATAGGCATCCGCTAAGATTTTTTGAAATTCAACCCCTAAGGAGGTGAAATAGGGTGTTGAAGTTCAAATACACATAATTTAAATACGTTCAATCTGGCCACAACTTTGTAAGCATTGTTAACAAGCCGCATCACACGATACCATAGTATGTTAGGAGTTAGGACATATTGTATAGGTATGCATAGAACTTTTTGATAAAAAAATATTTAGCTCCTTCTCTAGTTAGTAAGACCCCGTCCAGATTGAGAGATTTCTTTTTTTGTGTCTTTCTTTTTTTACATTATTATGTTGCACATTAAATATAATAAAAAAGTACTGAACTATATTTATTACTATTTACTAACTACATGTGTGAAATTTTATTGAATTAAGGAACATTGTAAATCAGGCATTTGTATACTATAAAAAAAGAAAGACATAAAAAAGAAACACGACTCGTGAGGGACTTGAACCCCGACCACCTCGTTATATTGTTTGTAATCAGGCCTAATACGCGCGCGATTCGCTCAATCTGGACGGGGTCTAAGAATGAGACCAACCATAGGTTACCTACGACCTACTGAGTAGGTATATATATTAATATATTTTGTATCCACAGATTTGTGTTCATGGCGTTGATGGAATATTGCCTCGTCAACATCATCCTAGACGACAGAGCCACCAAACCTAAGGTATTGTATTTTACCATGACAGCAAGTAAATTTGAGCCAGAGGTAGTGCCATGCTGCATTGCACATGAATCGGACACCCACGTCCTGGGAGGTACCTCACATGACATTACTGCAAAGTGACAGCGATGTCATGTTGCCTAATTTTTATAAGACTATCAACGATGTCCACTATTATCTATTGGTAGTCATGAAAAACCTCATCATCTGCTCTTTTGTCCCTAATACTATAAAACATATAGTAAGAGATATTGGCATGCTACATGCATACTGCATGCATGCAGACGAATTGGGCCGGCACGACTGGGGAGTTACATCTTACACGGCGCTGGTGTAAAGTAACAACTGTGCTTTCATGTTTCGTACGGTGTGTGAGTAGCCGGTGGCCCAAGGAGTTGGGGAGGAGGGAGGAGGGCAACGCATCTGTATATCTATGCGAAGGTTTAGGGGCTATGAAAATGGCTCTGACAGCTTGTTTGTCCCCTATACAACAAAAAAGTGTACGTGATGATCATATTCATCACCTAATAACTTGTATTACCAGCATGCATTGTTTACACGAGAATATTCTATGTATATGATAAGTCATCTATTTTAATGTGTGTCAAGAGGTCATTGAAACACGTAATATTAGAACTGCAATACGCCTAGATACGGAAGAAACCGATTCTAGAATCTACCATCTATGTATGCAAACTAGCGGACGCCCGCAACTTCGTTTACGTGAATACGTTTTTTTGCCGCAGTCAGTTAAAAAGTAGTCTATAGCCTTCCTCGCTAAATGGACTAACTAATACTAAAAGAATTTTTCAAATCGGACCAGTAGTTCCAGAGATTAGCGCGTTCAAACAAACAAATTCTTCAGCTTTATATTATTAGTACCCAGATTCTATGGATGCCTTAGGTGTATCTATTTCGGACCTGGACTTATGCTGTTGAAGGGAAGAGAGTGGGAGCTTGTAGTTACTACCGCAACTTGAGGCTGAACATTACACTCGCTACTTCACGAAACATGACACCATAGCCTTTGCTTGACGTCTCTATTCGGCTCTATTCCGTTGTCAAGAGCAACAAGCAACAAGCACTGCTATGAAAAATTTTCGTTTTTACCATAAGGAGATACCGAGCAACTCCTAACGTATGTGTGTTATGCATGTTTCCTTCGATAGGCGAAACTCTTAAACCACACTAAATGAAACAGCAGCCTGATTTGAACGCCCGATTCTGCTGCTACCCAGCGTGCCGCTACCTCTTAACATTCTGCTTTTTTTTGTTCGCAGCCTCCAGAGGAGATGGCCAAGGCCAAGGCGCGGGCGGTGAGCATCGACCGCTTCTCCCGCGTCTTCTTCCCCACTCTCTTCGCGATCCTCAACGCCACCTACTGGATCCAGTTCGCGCAGTACATCTGACTGAATTAGACAACCTCCTATACGCTTTTTGAATAGGTATCGAATTATAGTGTAAAATACAATATTGTTTAGCAATTTCGAACATGATTTTCACACGGCACTGTAATATCGCGCGGATTAAAAAAACGGTGAAGGCCAATGTCGTGAATCTATTATTAAGAAATATTACAAATTTATGAGACAGACAAACATACCAGACAAATATATAAGTACTCGTATGTACCTTCTTCTTAAAATTTGAAGTGAAATTAATTCTAATAACTATCTTACTCAGGCTGAATTTGAATACATATAAGGTTATGACTGCAGGCAGAATTTTAACGACTTTGCTTTAAAAACATCGGAGATTTTACTTATACTGTATTATTTGAATTATATAAGTAAATACGCAATAAATCTTGTCTTTTAGAATATTACGATATTTATTAAAGACGTACCGACGTACGACGTACCTACATAACAGGAATTAAAATTAAAAAAAAAAATTAAATCTACTTATAATAAATTTTATTCATGTGCGTTTGCATTGTGTCGTGTGAAAACTAAAAATGCTAGTTAAGCTGAATAAATTCAGTCTAGTTATCTGCTTATTAACGACTTGTTACAATCTTTGTATTTAATATTTTTCTAGCAATATTAAAGATTACATTTGTAATCTCAATGCTCATACGGTGTGTTCTAAGTGTGTCTTCACTGTAACAAGAAGTTGGCCTTCACGGGCCGCCTGACACTCCGAATGTAAAGCATCCAACTCGATGAAATTTTTGAAGAATGTGAGATAAATTAGTCGATTTCTGCAATAAAATATATTAGGCTTTAAATCACTGACGAAGCAGCTGTTCTGTATAAACATTCTCGTACAAATAGGCCTTGTCAGTGTAAGAAACGCGCGTCTAGTCGCTCACGCCGACTTGTGGCTAAAACAGACACTTTCCGAGCATAGTAATACTTTTTTATCTTTTCATAGTATAGGAGGGCAACCGAGAAGGCAGAATCAGTTTTATCTGTGAATTTGTGGAGCGTACGAGGAGAGGAAGAAAAGAGGAAAAGAGGCAAGACGCCAGCATGACTATTATGCTGATGTCTACGGGCGTGGGTAGTCATCAAAGACTCTGATTGCTTGTTTGCCCCCTTACACAAAAAAACGTCTGACGGTCACAGGCTTGGCAGCAAACAAATTCGTGATCTAACTTTTTTGCGGGGACATAATTTCTATCATCATTCACGTTTGTGCTTATACATTATGTCCCCAGGTATAATGAATTGTGGGGTCGATGACCTCGTGCTATAGTCTGCGAAAAACTGAGAGGTCGATGACCTCGTGATATAGTTTGCGAAACGCTTTACTAGAAATACAATTTATTCTGATACAAGCGTTTAGGAGGGATTTTTTATTTAATTTACCTAGCTCGCTTAACGCCAAAAGTTGTTTTGCTTGCATGCTTACTACATGTGTTTGCGCCGCAGCATGCTTATTACAAGAGATTATCTATGCATCATCGCATACTTGCTATAAGAGATTGTTTCTAGTTTTTTTCATGCTATAACAGCATGCCTTCTACGAGATAATATGTTTTGTGCATGCTTATTACGAGAGATAAGCTTTTGCATCATAGCACGCTTATTACGGATATTGTCTTTGCATTATAATATGTCTATTACGAGAGGTTCTCTTTGTATTACATTATGCTTACTACGAAAGATTGTCTTTGCATCATAGCATGCTTATTACAAGAGATTGCCTTTGCATCATTGCATGCTTGTTATGAGAGATTGTTTCTAATTTGTTTCGTGCCATAATAGCATGCCTACTACGAGATATGCTTTGTGCATGCATGTTACAAAAGGTTCTCTTTGTATTATATTATGCTTACTACGATAGATTGTTATTACATAATAGCATGCTTATTATGAGATATTATAATATAGTCTTGGCATCATAGTATGCTTATTACGAGAGGTTGTATTTGCATCATAGCATACTTGTTACGAGAGATTGTTTTTGCAATTCAGTATGCTTAATATAACACATTGTCTTTTCATTATAGCATGCTTACTACGACAGATTGTCTTTGTAGTAAAACATGCTCGTTACTAGAGCTTTTCTTTATTTAACTTTATATATACTGCTTACTACGAGAGATTGTCTTTGCAGCATAGCATGCTTACTACGACAGATTGTCATTGCATATTAGCATTCTTGTTACGAGAGGTTGTTTTTGGAATTATAGCATTATTACTACGACAGATTGTCTTTGCATGTTAATATGCTTACTGCGAGAGAATATTATTGCGTCATAGCATACTTACTATGAGAGAT
Organism: Calycopis cecrops; assembly: GCA_001625245.1. Taxonomy (NCBI): domain Eukaryota; kingdom Metazoa; phylum Arthropoda; class Insecta; order Lepidoptera; family Lycaenidae; genus Calycopis; species Calycopis cecrops. Next base: position 74,031 of record LUGF01027903.1, on the reverse strand, counting down.
TGTCTTTGTGTCATAGCATGCTTGTTACTATAGGTTGTCTTTGCAATATAGTACGCTTATTACGTCAGATTGACTGTATGCATTATTGCATGATTGTTATAAGAGATTGTTTCTAATTTTTTCATGCTATAATAGCATGCCTACGTTTTTTCGAGATATGCTTTGTGCATGCTTATTATGAGAGATAATAAATGGTATCTTTGCGTCATAGGATGCTTACAACGATTGTCTTTAATTTTATATATATTGAGAGAGAGAGATTGTCTTTGCAGCATAGCATGCTTACTAGAGATTGTCATTGCATATTAGCATTTAGCATGCTTGTTACGAGAGGTTGTCTTTGCAATGTAGTATGCTTACTACGAGAGATTATCATATCGTCATAGCATGCTTTCTACGACAGATTGTCTTTGCAGCATAGCATGCTTACTACGAGAGATTGTCATTGCATATTGGCATCCTTGTTAAGAGAGGTTGTCTTTGCAATGTAGTATGCTTACTACGAGAGATTATCATAGCGTCATAGCATGCTTTCTACGACAGATTGTCTTTGCATAGCATGCTTATTAAAAATATTTGTAATTTCAGTATTTTATATTATTTTAATTAGTATGATATCATATTCCTAATTAATATATTTTACGGCTTTCTGGATATACTATAGTGGTAGGTATATTAGTTTCATCAAAGTGGTATGCATTCAGCTAGATACAAGATATTCTTTGATCATAATTGTTAGAAATGCAACTCCATATAAAATATTTAATTTAAAAGGGTGCTCTTTTGATCACTTGTACTTTGCACTATAAACAATTGCGATTCTGATTTCTGGCTATTCAAAAGCAGCATTTGCTTATTTCTGTTTAGTTTTGTCACCTTCTATCAATTGCTCTGACATACAACTGGATTGAATTACACCTAAAGAACGACCATTATTCAAAGAAAGGTGCCCAAGAAACGTATCTATGTGCTTACGTAGTTACTTAGTAAAGCCATACGCCGTTGGTATTTTAGATTTCACTCTACTAGCATTCCGCATATTTTTTCACATCGCTCACCTTAAATTGTTTCTTAAGGTTTAACTAGAAAATCTGTACTAACAATGTGCTACTTTTAGCATACCTAGTCAACGCTAATCGAAAAAGCGTAACGAGCGAACAAGGCCGTATTAGAAAGTAAATTCGCCAAAAATAGTATTTGCGTTTGTAAATCTAGGTACTATTAGATCTACTTTCTAGGTATATCTATGTCTACCAGGTGCTATTTCATTTGTATCGTTGACTTCCTGCTTGTGCACGCAGTACTTACAAACAATTGCAGTTATTATTTCGTTAGGATTGTGATTAATTTGTTGTCTGGGGCACGGCTAGGCTACAATTTTAAGTCCTTTCTATATATATTTTAACTTTAAGTTTTACTATTAGTTAATCTATTTTATATGATATGAAACAAAATAGTTTGTTCGAATCAAAATAATACTTTGTTCAAAAAATCTCTGAAATTTTGTAAATATTTTGCAAAGTTGATTGAAAATTGATTGTTAATTGTTCTACTATCTGTATGGACCTTTGCAATATAAATGTTTATTTATATATTGAACTAAATTTGGTATTTTTATGTTTATGGAAAGTGTATGGGTGCAACAGAAGTAAACATAAGTTAGCCTTGTTGCAATAGGAGCGGATTATTACAAAATAAGATATGAAAACATGAAGGAAACACCTGATAAAAGGGTTTCTGAATTTGGAAGAGCACGTCTGAAGTCTGCATATAAAGAATTTAGATATCATTGATAAGAATTTATGCCTGCCCAATCCCGACATCTGTATTACTGAATCATGTGTAGTTTTGATCAACACAATAATAACAATCAGCCCCGGATTAAGCGGGGCGCGGGCCTTGGAGACCTTGGAAGGGGGCCCTTTTATAGGTGCAAAAAGGCCCCTAACCCTTAGGCCCCCTAAGTCGGATCCGGCGTTGTTATCAATACGTATTGTAAAGTTTCTTCGGTAGATATTCACGTGATCTCAATTACTTGTATATTGTAATATAAGTCTTATTAAAATAACTATTGTGTAATATCGATGTAGATATTCACTCGTGAATGTTACTTGCGAGCAATTATTAGAGGTTATCACGGTTATGTTTTAAATATATAATGTCCGTTTCATTGGTGTTTTATTTCTTTTCCTTGGTCTTCCTTCTTTAGGGTACCGCAGCCAAAATGGCAAAAAGCGGAACCCGTATAGATTCGTCATGTCTGTCCGTCCGTCCGTCCGTCTGTCCGTCCGTATGTCACAGCCATTTTTTTCCAAAACTATTGGGCCGTCGTAGTTGAAACTTTGTAGGTTGATGTATTCTGTGAACCGCTATTAGAATTTTGAATAAAATAAATAAATTAAGAAATAAAGGGGGGGGGACCCCATACATAGAACTGTATCTAAAAAAATTTTTTTTCATCCAACCTGTATGTGCGGGATGTTATGAATAGGTCTTTAAAAATGACATTAAGGTTACTAAAACAATTTTTCGTCAAAATTAATCTTTGAAAGATAGACGCTTCCAAAATGGAAAAATGAGTGTCCGCCCCCCCCCCCCCCCAACTTTTAAAATAAGAGAGTGAGAAATCTAAAAATATATATGCTGCAGATCTCAATGAAAACTATCAAGGAAAATTGGTTTGAGCGAGATATCATTATTAGTTTTTGAGTATTTCTCAAAAACTAATAATGACACATATTCAAAAAACGCAAATACAACTTTGTCGTTCATACAAACGCTATAAAAAAGCAAGTTATTTTAGTATCTGGTAAACAATGTCTTCCATTGTTACGGAACTCTCGGTGTGCGAGTCCGACTCGCACTTGGCCGGTTTTTTTCATTGACGCAGGGGAAGTACATTTACGTACGCTATCTAGGTGCCTGGGTGGCTCGTAGATACATTGTGGAGCTCGGCATTTGGGATGCAATACCGACTCAACCCCTGCCTTTCAGCCGCTTCAGTTGGAGGGTCCCGGATCTGCAGGCAACAAGATTCCTCTAGCGACAGGCTGGCCTCGGCGAAAAGGTCGAATTTCTTCTTGAGGATTGCCCGGCCACTTCTTAACAGTCCCGACGACCTGTTCTCCCCTGGCTTTTTACACTTGGTCTTTGTCCTCTAAGCTCCAGAGTCCAAAGAGCATACTGTTTCGGTTTATATCAATAGTATTATTAAATAATATACGATAATTGTGCCTTAAGTTTGTGAATATAGAATGGCGTTCCGCAAACTTCGCTCCGTTCAATAATAATTAATATACAACTTAGTCAAGCGTAAAGTACTATTTTATACTCAATGGTGAAGAAAGATCTTTTAGCACAAAATAATGAATATAGACAGTGGACGAATCCTTACTAGCACTAATGACAATTTTTTTATGCAATGAAACCTTCATTTTGTTGTAGGTTGATGTGTTCAGTGTACCGCTATTTGAATTTCGAATAAAAATATATAAATCGATATATAAAGGGGTGCGGGAGGAGGTCACTCCGCATATAGAACTGAATCTAAAAATTTTTTTATGTGGATGGAATAGGTCGTAAAATGACTTTATTGTTACAAAAACTATTCGTTTGAAAGATAGACGCTTCCAAAGTGGAAAAATGATCCCCNNNNCCCCCCCCCCCTCTTACTCTTAAACTAAGCGAGTGAGAAATCTATAAAACGTATATGCTATAGATCTCAGTGAAAACTTTAACCGAAATATCATTTTGGTTTGAACGAGATATCATTTGTATTTTTTCAGAAATAATGTGAAAAACCATGTTATTTTACTTTGTGGTAAAAAATGTCGCAGAGACACTTTTCATTGGTACGGAACCCTTGGTGTGCGAGTCCGACTCGCACTTGGCAGGTTTTTTTATATTTGAGGAAAGCATTAACTACGCCGCATCGCCATCAGCACACCCTGGAGCATATTGGAGCACCTTTTTTTCTGTACTGTACTTTTTTCACTAAAAATAATGTCGTCCTGGCCGATTTCGGCTACGGCGACTGCACAAGATACATAGACAAGCCATCTGCGCGCGACATATTAGAGTGCACAAGTGTCCGCGCAGAAACAAACTCTCTATTTCCTTATTCTAATATTCCAATGGGACGGCAGTCCGACACGACCGGAGAGAAATCAGGAGCAGGAAAGACGGCTTTACGGGCTCTTCGAGGCACGGGGTCAAGCTCCTGACTACATAGTGTTATTTAAAATTGAAAAATCTTAATAACAATTTTTGGTCCGACCCGGGATTCGAACCCGGTACCTCACGTCTAGGCTTACCAACCGTCCCGCACTACGCGGGACGTCCCGCTTCTGAGCCCCTATTCAATTCATCCCGCCTAGAGTGCGTGCGGGACGCTAATTGTCCCACTTTTCTACCACCACCGATAGTCGGCCGGTCAAATGATGTAGTACCTAATTTAAGATGTTCTTAACAAAGTGTTATTATTTTAGTCATTACAATATTTAGTCCACGACGCCTATAAAGAAATGGTTATATTAATGTACAGCATAATATTTATGTACCTTTAAAGGGAAGACACTGGTTACTGAAACACAGCTTAAGCTAGCTCAGTAAACAGGGGACCCAATTTTGAATGTTTAACATTTTTTCTTGTGTCAATAAAGAATTATTATTTATTTATTTACGCTGTTTCACGAGTACTCGAATAACAATTGATGCACGAGGCGTATGCACCAGGCTGTGAGTCGTATTGTATGTTGTAGTCTACCTCGCGACCTAAAAAAAAAATTCATTCGCTATTCCCGCGACCTTGCAACAATCGCCCATCACTAGGCGGGTCCCGCTGTTTTAACACTTGTCCCGCAAAATTGGAAATTTCAAGCTGGCAAGCCTACTCACGTCTGTAGTTGAACACGCTTACCACTAGACCACGAGGCAGTCACCATCAGTTTTTTCACTACCTACTACAACGTCGGAACCATGCAATGGGATCAGGTTTATTTATTTATTTATTTTATTTTATTTATTACAAAATTTTTCCCATCCTGCTCCTGGCCCCAGTACTCCAAAGGAGAAGGAGGAGTCCCAATCTATGCCGTGATGTATGTAATTGTGATGTATTCTTCTTCACGGCCGGGAAGGCTGAGGAAGGTCTGCGGGCCTCGAGGCGGACCTCATGCCCGGGCAATGCTCGCAGGGGAAATCATCCCCTCGGTGATTGGGGTCCTACATTAAAGAATGCAGTTTCTAAGCTACAAGACAGTCATCATGATTGTTGGGTGTGGTGTGTAGTGCATGGGATGTGTTTGGTGCTTGTAAATGGGTGTGCTGGTGTAACCTTAGTCCTACAAGCCAGACTCGGTTGCCCTATGGATGATTGAGCGGTGGCAGCAATGTCGCGGTCTAAGAGCTCGCGTGGGTACGCCCGGCCGTCCGGTGGTCGCGCATGAAGAGGCGCGAAGCCTTGCAGGTGAGCGTGTGGTCCGTTGTCCGCCTTGTTAAACATGGCGGACGACAACCGGGCCGCAAACTCCCCAACCGACTCCGTCCCCAAATCGCGCGCGATTGTGCTATTCCGGACGTAGCGGCCTGCGCCCACGATCGCTCTGAGGGCTAGATTTTGCTGCGCCTGCAGCCGCTTCCTTTGAGTAGGCGAGGCTAACGCGTACCACGCGGGGGCAGCGTACGTGAGGCGCGTTCGTACATACGTCTTGTAGATGCCCAACTTGGTGCGTAACGGTAACCCGGATGACAACACCGGCCGCAGCAACGCACGGGAAGCTCTCACCTGGTTGATCTGATGATCAACCTGCGAGCCCATACGCAGCGAACGGTCAATGCTACACCCGAGGTACAGCAATGGGGATCTCCAAGAGAGTTCCTGGCCCCTCATCGTTAACTGAACCGGCATGTCGCGCTTTCGGCTGACGAATAGAGAAGCCGTCTTCGCCAATCTATGCCTTAATCTATGCTCTTAGTCTGGCCTCTCCCTCCAAGCCTCTCCGGTATAAGTAGCTCTGTCCGGCATAGCGTTGGGGATCAGAGGCACACAAGCACCCCCAGCACGGAAAGGTGGCAGCATCATCGATGGGGGGAGGGCTTAATTAATACCTGCCTAGTAGGTAGTTACTTATCAATATCGATTTTGTTATTTATTTAGAAAAAATTCAGCTGTAGTAGTTGCATGTATCTAGTGGTTAACGCCAAGGTCAAAACGGATAAAAATAAACAGTGGTTTTTTATCTGAAACATTCGCGGGTACTTACGCAATTATATAACACTTTAGATACGCAGTTCCGCCATGTTGACTGTGCAAAAAATAAAAAGATCATAAGATCGAAGTCTATACAGATTCTAATTTATAAACGTTAAACAGCACTAACTTTTTTGGTAAGAGGTAGTGCCACACGGCATGCTTGTATGCAGTCGAATTGGGCCGGCACGACCGGGGAGGTACCTCTCGCTTAAACGAGACTGGCGTGAAGTGACAGCTG
>LUGF01027903.1:49917-63421 GCA_001625245.1 Calycopis cecrops | reverse complement strand
GGGGGGGGTGTAACACCGCCAACTTCTTGTCTCCGGACTGTTATGAAATTGAAAAATCTTAACAACAATTTTTAGTCCGACCCGGGATTCGAACCCGGTACCTGACGTCTAGGCTTGCCAACCGTCCTGCATTACGCGGAACGTCCCGCTTCTCCTATTCAATACGTCCCGCCTAGAGTGCGTGCGGGACGCTAATTGTCCCACTTTTCTACCACCACCGATAACCGGCCGGCCAAATGATGGGCCACACAAAAAAAGTCATTTACTAAGTACCTAATTTAAGATGTTCTTAACAAAGTGTTATTATTTTAGTCATTACAATATTTAGTCCACGACGCCTATAAAGAAATGGTTATATTAATGTACAGCATAATATTTATGTACCTTTAATGGGAAGACACTGGTTACTGAAACACAGCTTAAGCTAGCTCAGTAAACAGGGGACCCAATTTTGAATGTTTAACATTTTTTCTTGTGTCAATAAATAATAATTATTTATTTATTTATTTATTTACGCTGTTTCACGAGTAATCGAATAACAATTGGTGCACGAGGCGCATGCACCAGGCTGTGAGTCGTATTGTATGTTGTAGTCTACCTCGCGACCTAAAAAAAAACTCATTCGCTATTCCCGCGACCTTGCAACAATCGCCCAACACTAGCGTCTAGCTGGGTCTCGCTGTTTTAACCCTTGTCCCGCAAATTCGTAATTTCAAGTTGGCAAGCCTACTCATGTCTGTAGGTGAACACGCTTACCACTAGACCACGAGACAGTCTTTTTTTTTTTATGACATAGGGGGCAAACGAGCAGCCGGAGCCATTTTCATGACTACCGACGCCCACAAACATCCGCATAGAGGCTATACAGATGCGCTGCCCTCCTTTCTCTTCCCACCTCCATGGGCCACCGGCTACTTACACACCGCACGAAACGCGACAGCACAGCTGTCACTTCACGCCGGTCTCGTGTAAGCGAGTGGTACCTCCCCGGTCGTGCCGGCCCAATTCGACTGCATGCAAGCAAGCAGTGTGGCACTACCTCTAAATGACAGTCATCATCAGTTTTTTCACTATCTACTACAACGTCGGAACCATGCAATGGGATCAGGTTCCCATCCTGCCCCTGGCTCCAGTACTCCAAAGGAGAAGGAGGAGTTACCCACTCTATGCCACCTTCTGCTGATTCAGAGGGACGGGTCGAGGAGCCCTCAATTGAGCTGCTATTAGTCTGTCCTCTCTCTCCAAGCCTCTCCGGTAGTAGCTCCGTCCGGCATAGCCTTGGGGATCATAGAGGCACACAAACACCCCCACCACGGCAAGGGGGCAGCATCATCGATGGGGGGGAGGGCTTCATTAATACCTGCCCAGTAGGTAGGTACTTATCGATATCTATTTCGTTATTTATTTAGAACAAATTCAGCTGTAGTAGTTGCATGTATCTAGTGGCTAACGCCAAGGTCAAAACGGATAAAAATAAACTGTGGTTTTTTATCTGAAACATTCGCGGGTACTTACGCAATTATATAACACTTTAGATACGCAGTTCCGCCATGTTGACTGTGCAAAAAATAAAAAGATCATAAGATCGAAGTCTATACAGATTCTAATTTATAAACGTTAAACAGCACCAACTTTTTTGGTAAGAGGTAGTGCCACACGGCATGCTTGTATGCAGTCGAATTGGGCCGGCACGACCGGGGAGGTACCTCTCGCTTACACGAGACTGGCGTAAAGTGACAGCTGTGCTGTCGCGTTTCGTGCGGTGTGTAAGTAGCCGGTGGCCCATGGAGGTGGGAGGAGAAAGGAGGGCAGCGCATCTGTATAGCCTCTATGCGAATGTTTGTGGGCGTCGGTAGTCATGAAAATGGCTCCGGCTGCTCGTTTGCCCTCCTATATCATAAAAAAAAAACTTTGAGGAAGGAAGAGGTAGTGCGACACTGCAAGCATGCATGTAGCCGAATTGGGGAGGCACGAGCGGTGAGGTTCATACCTCTCGCTTACTCGAGATAGGCGTAAAGTGACAGATACCTCCGGTCGAGTTTCGTGCGGTGCGTAATAGCCGGCGGCCCATGGAGGTGGAAGAAGGTGGCAACGCATCCGTATAACTTATATGATGTCTATGGGCGTAGTCATGAAAATGGTTCCGACTGCTCGTTTGTTCCCATATACAAAAAAGTATAAGTAATTTGTCAAGTCATCCAAAGCTTTATAATAGATAAAAAACACTCAAACTCAAATTCCAGTAGATCAAGTATTATTTTCAAATGTTACGGCATTTCCCATTCATTGTACGTACACTCCACGAATAAAATAGTTTATGTATAATATTATAACATCCGATCCGTGTCCACTTCGTTGGGCATCAAACATTAAAAATAGTCGATCATAAAAAATATAGCCTTTGCTCCTTTTTAGGGTTCCGTAGCCAAAATGGCAAAAACGGAACCCATATAGATTCGTCATGTCGGTCCGTCACTCTGTCCGTCCGCATGTCACAGCCATTTTTTTCCGAAACTATTGGGCCGTCGTATTTAGTTGAAACTTTGTAGGTTGATGTATTCTGTGAACCGCTATTAGAATTTTTAATAAAAATAAATAAATTAAGAAATAAAGGAGGGGGCACTCCGTACATAGAACTGAATCTAATCTTGAGCGAGATGTTATTATTAGTTTTGAGAAATAACACATATTCAAAAAACGCAAATACAACTTTGTCGTTCACAAAAACGCTATGAAAAACCAAGTTATTTTATTTTCTGATAAAAAATGTCGCAGAGACCTTTTCGTTGGTACGGAACCCTCGGTGTCGCCGGTTTTTTTTATAATAGATAGGATTGCGATTAGCCATTGCTACTTTCTGATAATGTAGTTTTCTATTAGTGAGGGAATGTTTAAAATCACCTGAATTGTTTTGGAGCCTATTCGATACGCATGTTTGAAAACTATTAGCGTTATGTGCTTCTCCTAGACATAAACTACTCTTTACCCCAGTGTGTCAAATTTCATACTCCTGCGTCCGTGCAATTTTCGTCAAAGGGGTCCACAGTTTTTGCTTCACGTGCATATAACTAGATATACTTTAGATTTTACACACATCTATATTTAAAAGTAGATATGTACCTATCTACCAATTAACATAGTCACGATAAAAGTATAGTAGTATAACGTTGGGTACATGCTTATTAAACAGACCTACATTTATAATAACAGTGTTTCAGAACTGTCCTCCACGTAAGTATAGTAAATGTAATCAGAACCGACAATCGAGTTAACTGTTGGTGAAATTATTTGACTTTTTCTCTTCGTTTTGTTTATTATTATTATTTATCCATATTTTGCCTCTCACGCCCAATAATTACCTACATAAATATTTATACTATACTAGCTGTATACCGCGGTTTCACCCGCGTTTATTTTCTAAGAAATCTATATAAACTTCAACACCTTATTTCACCCCCTTAGGGGTTGAATTTCTAAAAATCCTTTCTTAGCGGATGCTTACGTCGTAACATCTACCTGGATGCCAAATTTCAGCTTGATCCGTCCAGTGGTTTGGGCTGTGCGTTGATAGATGGCTATGTCACGTTTGAGTTTTATATATATATAGATATATACTATAAATAAGTAATATTATTATTACCAGCCTGGTGTGTCCCACTGCTGGGCAAAAGACTCTCTTTCCACACTTTCCTATCGAGTGCCAGGCAGCGCCGATCTTTCAGGAAGGAGTCAGCTCATCTCGCCATCGCCGACGGGGCCTGCCGTGTGGATGCCGGCGTTCTAGGGGGTCCAAACATGCGGTAGACGTGGTCGTCATAGTTCCACTTCAGCCTTTAATGTCTATACTAGGTTTTTATTATGTTCCCTGAAGAAGCTGCCACCTCGCCGTGATGGAGGGCTTGCGTGACTCTGTAATCTCCAAAGACAGAGCTACCCATACCGGACAGGCTTTGGGGGAGAGGTCAGACTAAGAGCAGCTCAACAGAGGGGACCTCCACCCGTCCCTATGAATCAGCAGACGGCGACGTGGCCTGGGACTAGTGGAGAGTCCGATACGGAGTACTGAAGCCTCTATTGTCTCCTTCATGTTTATTCTCATCAGATTAGTTGGAAAATCTTAGAAAATCATTACAAAATTATATGTGTAATTCGTTACGTACAAAGTGTATGCTGGCGCCCACAAATATCATATTTCAAACTGTATATGTACTAATGTTGTACTTTTCGTAACGGTGGAACCTTTGTGCGAGTCCAACTCGCACTTGGCTGGTTTTATTCATCTGTAGATATAACAATAGAAAGTGAAAATCCTGAGACCTTCTGGAATTGGAGAGTTGCTTTGAAAACGGAAGGAACTGTATTTTCAGCAGTAGACAGCGGATGATGATGACAGCATGCAAATTAAAACCTAATAATACCCTGTAGATATCCTCACCCATAGATTAAGAGGTCGCCATGCTTTACCTTGGAATTTCTTTTATGGTATAGGGGGGGAAACGAGAAGTCTGAGCCATTTTCATTACTACCGACGCCTGCCTCCTTTCTTCTTCCACCCCCATGGGCCACCAGCTGCTTACACACTGCACATAACGCGACAGCACACCTGTCCCTTTACGCCGGACTCGTATAAACGATAGGTACCTCCCCGGTCGTGTCGGATCAGTTCCACTGCATGCAAGCATTCAGTGTGGCACTACTACCTCTTGCTTGCTGGATTACGCGGAACTGCTACAAATCATACGAAGTGCGATAAGTAGCTGTCTCTTCACGACATTGTTGTGTGTAGATTATAAATATTTACCTAAATAAATATTAGATTGGACGTTCATATGATATGGTGACTTTTTGATAACGTGTTATCATCCAACGTAAATACACTGATTTGAAGCTAGAAAGTGACTAAGTTTAATGAGACTATAGTAAATGTTATTTGTACATTACAATTTCTTTCAAAAACAAAACAGTTTGAAAGAAATCAAATCTTTATATGCTTATAATATATTTTTTGTGTGCGTGTATGTCACTGAACTCCTGCTAGATGATGGGCCAATTATGAATTTTTTGTGCGTTTGAAGTGGATTAAGAATGGCTTAGAGTCACAAATGAGCTCGGCAGATGGTGCTACAGTCGGTAACTCGAATATACAATATTGTAGGGTCTTTACCCTACAATATTGTATATTCGGGTTTACAATTCAGCGACATACCATTATACGTTACCATGACAACATATTTTCCAATAATGACAAGACAAAGTCCGTCGGGCAGATAGTAATTACCTAAATAAAAAGCATCGGACGTGCGTTTTTTGTCACTTGTTTTTCCGCGACAAAAGGTTTCTCCAAACTCAAAATTTTCTTTGGGATGCCCTTATGTTCTCTATCCTAACAATATTCTAATATATTATCCAGGATATCCAATTTGGCAATCAAAAGCAACAGCCATTAGTAAACATTATACTTACCTACTTATTACTTATTCAATGTCATCAGTAGATTAAATTAATAATACACTTAACAAATATAAAAGTCAAATTTTAAAACTCCAAGTTCACGGTCAACATCCAAGTGAAATGTGATTTTGTAAAAGCGAATTGCAATTGTTTGTAAAATGATTACGCTTGAGACTGTCAATTGTCATTCGTGATTGCTGATTCGTAATTCGTCAGTTGGCCGGTGGTTGGCATTTTATTTGAACGTGTGTTGGTTTCTTGCGTTTAATTAAGTTGTATTAAAATACGCTACTATTGTCAAAACACCGTTGTATATGTTAGATTAAGGTATATGAATGGAATGATTGTTTCTTGTAATATATTACCGTTGCGGTGTGTGTATTTTAGTTTATTTATGAACCAGTTATCAGTGCGAGTGTTGTGATTTTTCGTATTTTGATTCTTTTGCAATACAAAAACTTTTAAAATGAAAGACATCAATAGGAAGGAGGAAACTTCGGACGATGAATCGGGATTGGGATATCAGAACACTTTGGTGAGTAATATATTATAGGTACTTACTTGGTATAAACTTTCTATGTTCTAGAAAATTTCTAGACCTAACATTATTTATTGAAACATTTCATAATCCGACAATATCCATACTGGTGTTTTAACCCACCTGCGTTTCAACATTCTTCACGTTTATTATACCTACTCTTATAAACTATTAAATACTAATAAATAATACCTTAAAATACTACGAAAATCAAAGAAAGAAAACTTGCTCACGTATGTATGTTATTTTACTTTTATTTAATTGAACGTAAACTGCTTACTCAACGAAGTACAGAACAAAACATGATTGGTATTTTTATTGAGAATACTCTTAAACCATGTTTATATTACGTACGTATATTTTTAATAAAAAAAATCATTTATTTTCTTCGATTCGATAAAAAATATTTTTTATGCCCTATTTCATCAGTCTATACCAAATTTCTTATAAATTCGTTTAGTGTTTTTTTGCATGAAATATTAAAACAAACACATAGGTACAAACTATAATAATATTAGGATTGTGTGTATAAATGTGTCTGTATTTTGAAGAAAAACGTGCCATAAATACATAATGAGTACCTAGATTCCTATGTAGAGAGCATATTAATAAACAAAATATATTACATATTTGAAACTAAATTATTTTAAACATTCTTTTATTTTGCAATACCTACTTAATCACCTTTGTTTTTAATTTTGACCTCAACAATGTTTACTGATATTGTTTCTAATACCTACTTAATTTTTCCTGCTCAATTATTTCTTCCACCACTACATAAGGTAAATCCTTTTTATGAACACCATATTTTTGTCCCCATCTCATGAGTCAACAAGTTCCATGCTTGTTTACTTATGTTATGGGAGGGTCCATGTCATAAGACTGGGTTGCCAGACCCACAAACCAAAAAGCCTGTCAGTCTTAAATTTAGCCACAGATTCTGCCCTGAAAGCCTGTCACATAGCATTTTTAAAGAAGACAGTGGTAGTTTGGTCATATACACTTATTATTATTATAACTTTATGGTAAACTTGTAGGCAACTAGGAAAGGCTGAACTTGTGTAAATTTGGCCCGACACAACTGTATGCCATCTCTCTCCAAATCCTGACACCTGGCAACCCCAGAGGGGACAGATGGGAATTATAATATTTATTTAGTTAAATATTTTTTTTATACTTGGGAACCCCATGTTGTATTTTTATTATGTCCTCTCTCAAATGTAATGTAGACAATTTATGTTCATAAAAATGGTTGTAGAGCCACATGGGCTCTAGAACTTATCCGTAACAACATTTGCTTTCTCCTTAACTAGTGTCATTGTATAAATTATAGCAGATACATATACTTGTTTATTTTTAGTTACCCAAAATATGTTTCTAATGCCCTCTCATAGTTACTTGCAACTGTGCCAGAATATAGTGCAAATCCTAAAACATAAGTTATTGCAAATATCTCGGCTACAGATCTCAATCATGAGAAGAGTGGTGTTATTTTTATTATTTGTGGGCAATAGTAAAATGTTTTATTACTGTTTTAAAAATACACACTATGTTACTTACATTTGACTCATATGTATCTAAAAAAAGATTTTATTCTTTTTATACTTTCTTTACGCTATTCGATATCTATTGCTTCTACCCATTTTATTAATATTGATCGATGTAATTGATAATGAACTTACATTACAATACATGGATGGACATTTACTGTAATGATAATATTGGAATGTTTGATTTGAAATTATACAAACCATAGAACTACTTTAGAATTGTAATATCATCATCATCTCAGCCTGTCATTGTCCACTGGTATATATAGTCGGAGACATCTTGAGACGGAGGTCTTCAATTCTCCATCTCGTCTTCGAATTTCCAATCTTATCTTGTTAATGAAGTTGAGACCAAGACATAGTAGTCTTGATACCTATCCCAAATTAATTTGATATTATGTAAACATTTTTATTGTTACTGGGATAGAGGGAGAGAGGAATAATTAGTAAACTGGGAGAATAATTACAGCTGCGACTTTTAGGCATTTTTTAAACAGATGATATTATAATCATGATGATATTTAGAGTTACTTCAAGACAGCGCCGAGGCTATTATAACTACCGCGCGCGAGCTGCCTCCAGCCTGTAGCAACTAGAAACGTTCCCATATCGGAGCCATGAATCTTACCTATATCAGAATTTTATTATATTATTATTATTTATACGCTCAACCACATCACCGGGTCGCTACGGCTTCACGTCAGTGTTCAGAAAAGAGGCTCGTATCATCGATGTCACTCGCAACAGACGAGTCTAACTTCTTCAGTTGAATGGCCGTCTCAGATGCAATGAAGCAATCGCACCTTTTATGCCAGTTATGTCAAAAATGCGAACGTTTCAGCATGTAACCATGATAACGGGTCGCCTTATCAGCAATGGAAAAATTTACCTCGGCCGATTTTATGTCTTTCTGATCCACCGCTAATCAAGTGCATACCTTTCTCGCCTGGCTTGAGAACGATCTGGATTATTTAGGGTTAAATTTACAGCGAACAAATTTGCCCAATATGGCCTTTTTTAGGGTTCCGTAGCCAAAATGGCATTTTTCGTCAAAATTTACGAGGTAGTGCCACGCTGCATGCTTGCATGCGCATGCAGCCGAATTGGGCCGGCACGACCGGGGAGGTACCTCTCGCTTACATGAGACCTTCGTGAAGTGACAGCTGTGCTGTCGCGTTTCGTGCGGTGTGTAAGTAGCCGGTGGCCCATGGAGGTGGGAGGAGAAAGGGGGGCAGCGCATCTGTATAGTCTCTATGCAGATGTCTATGGGCGTCGGTAGTCATGAAAATGGCTACAACTGCTCGTTTGCCCCCTTATACCATAAAAAAAAAAAAAAAAAATCGTTTGAAAGATAGACGCTTCCAAAGTGGAAAAACCGGCCAAGTGCGAATGCGACTAGCACACCGACGGTTCCGGAATCCAAACGTAATGCATGCTTTTCAATTATTGTAACTTTACGCCTGCCGTTTAAGTTGACAATCGTATATAAGCGGTAGCTCACACACAGAAGTAGGCAACGAATTACAGTTATAAGTTGATAAATGATTTTTCCAATGATCTATATATAATTTACTAGTTTTCAGATTTTTTCTTATATATGTGCTATAAGTTCTTACTTCTTGCCAAATTTCACAACTCCAGGTCAACGGGAAGTACCCGATAATTTTTTGGTTTTCGACAAAGTACGTTTTCATACAAAATTTGTGCATAATTGGCTATAACTTTTTATTGCGTTAACTTAGAAGTGTGATTTTGCCAAGGCATCAAGACGTAACTGACCTCCGTATTTGACAAAGCTTTTCAGCTTAATCCCTTCACGCGTTTTAGAGAAAAAGGTCTTGACAGACGTACAGACAGACGGACAACAAAGCGATCCTATGTTGTAGATCTCAATGAAAACTATCAACGAAAATTGGTTTGAGCGAGATATCATTATTAGTTTTTGAGAAATAACACATATTCAAAAAGCGCAAATACAACTTTGTCGTTCATACAAACGCTATGAAAAACCAAGTTATTTTATTTTCTGGTAAATATGTCGCAGAAAGTCGCCTATACGTTTCGTTGGTACCGAACCCTCGGTGTGCGAGTCTGACTCGCGGTTGGCCGGTTTTTCTAGTATAGAGTCGTAGCAGTCGAGTTTCCATGCCTACCAACACTTAAATAGGTTATACGATGCCTTGCCTTCCTCCCTCCGCCCCCCCTTCGTGGGCCATCGGCTACTTACACAGCGCACGAAACGCGACAGCACAGCTGTCACTTTCTCTCGTGTAAGCGAGAGGTACCTCCCCGGTCGTGCCGGCCCAATTCGGCTGCATGCATGTAGTTTGGCACTACCTCTTACGAATGGTTCTGTTAATACTAAGTAGCAATAGTATCTAGAAAAATAGCTGTGTAAATTAATTACTAGTTAGCATTTTACAGTGTGATAGCGTCATTATATAATTATAAATATATAAATATGATTCTCGTGAATTAATTAAAATTTTATAAAACCTTGGGTTTTATGTTTTTAATATAATTATATTATTTTAATTTATAAATTTCAGTCTGTAAATCGCGACATCTGACGTACAACGTTCAGTTAAAACGGAATAAGTCAAAAATGTGATTATTTTTGTTCTTATCTTGTTTGTCTAATGTATAGATTAAGTGATGATTAAAAATGGTAAGTTTTTTTACATATTTATCAATTTTTTTATTATTCTAAGCTTTTACGTTCGAAAATCAAACCGAAAAAGGTGTAAAAGTAGCTACCAATGCTTATAATACTTGAGACATTTTTAGTGTTTTTTTTTATTTTTGACTCTAGAATAGACTATATATATTATCAAAATATAAATACTAGATCTGCAGTTTTTTTTTACCTTTCCGAAGGAAACCAACTAAAAAAAAAGGCAATCAAAAAACACAAAATTTACATAAAACCCTATGTGCGCATATTTTAACGATACAAAGGTACCATACAAACGTATCATACATATATTCATAAGGCAGATTTATTTAAAATATTTTTTTAGATAACTTGTTACTTACATACTTATCATTTAGGTTTTTTTTTTATTGTATGGGGGGGCAAACGAGCAGTCGAAGGCCTTTTTCACGACTACCGACGCCCATAGACATCCGCATAGAGGCTATACAGATATACGCTCCTTTCTCCTCCCATCTCCATGGGCCACCGGCTACTTTCACACCGCACGAAACTTAACAGCACAGCTGTCCCTTAACCCTTTACGCCAGTCTCGTGTAAACGAGAGGTACCTTCCCGGACGTGCCGGCCCAATTCGGCTGCATGCAAACATGCAGTGTGGCACTACTTCTTACTAATTTTACTCATTTCAGTCATTTAGGTATATCTAGATAATTATTTTAAAATTAACTAAAATCTATCTCTTCCTGATTATGAAGCATTTTAATCAGTGTACATTTCTAGTATTAAGTGAAAAAAATCTGAAAATCTTTTAATAATTTTTTCATATTTACAAAATAACACTTTTATAACTTTTATAATACTTCGGATAAAGACGCCCCTCATTCACAAGTCGCCGGAGTGTCGCTGATCCGGGACACTCCATCACGGCGGCCGCATCGGTAGGTGTAAAAAGTTTTATTCGGCGCTCGTTTGCCCAGTAATGTTATAAAAATCTAAGTAAATTGTACAGGTGCCAGAATATAATTCTTTCTCACTGATGGGTCAATTTACTTGAAATTTCTGTAAGATTTTCTTATTCTTCCACGCCATGAAATTTGCGGACCGCAAATATAAACTTTAACCTAAAATTCTTAAGCATTAGTTTCGTTTGGCACACGATATGCATAAAAATGTGCAGTTTAATTGGCAAATTAATCAAACGCGATCAGAAACAATGTGAATTGTGGTAAAGGTTTGTTATTGTGTGCACCCCCCTGTGCTTCTTAATTCGTTAAAATGTATTTAAATAAAACAAACATGTTTTTAAGGTTTTAAGTAAATTCGATGTAACATATAATTTTGCTTGTAGTAGTGTAATGTGATCATCTCTGTTCTTTACTTACTCATGTGGTGACGTAGCACAGGTAAATGGAGTTGCGCTTGGGGTCGCCAATTCCGCCTAGGTCATGGATGTATATTATCTATGCATTACCTACCTATATGTATTTCTAAAATTTCTTAAATTTATAAAACATATCACTTACATAGTATGAAACATAGTCGCTTTCCGCCGTCTGTGTATGTTTAGATCTTTCAACTTAGACAACAGATTTTGATGTTTTTTTTTAATAGATAGTGTGATTCAAAAGAAAGGTTAATATGTTTACTAGCTTCCGCCCGCGGCTTCGCCCGCGTGGATTTCGGACTTCAAAAACCCCTATAAATTTTAACTTATTAGGTACGTTATTCAGATATGAAAGCTATATTACTGTAAAGTGTCATGAAAATACGTTCAGTAGTTTTTGTGTGAAAGAGTAACAAACACACAACTTTCACATTTAAAATATTAGTAGCATTAACTTCATTTTTGAAGTTCGAAATCCACGCGGGGGAAGTTGCGGGCGGATTCTGGTTAAATATATTTTCGTTGTCTAGTACCCGTAACATTAGTGTTTACGGTACTTACCACCGAGCTAGACTAACGTAGCGTGCAAAAGTCGACAGATTTTATTATTATTAGTCTAGAAGAAATAACCGTAAACTACGATTACTACGGTTATTTCCCTAATTTTTTTTATCGTTGCCATCTTTGTCTCGCTCATTATGAAAGAGAATTGTAAATTTTCAAAAGTAATTGGTGTAAAAACATGAGTTTGACTGAGGCAATAAATCTTTGCCACTAATCAATTATAATATTTAATTTTAACATTACATATTCCAAACAACTCTCGAGTACCTAGTTTTTGATGATGCGCTCTCTACTGTTTCCTGTAGTCTGTACACAGATTAAATAAGCCTAATTTTCGGTTAGACTCTAGTAAAACCATCGCTTATACCTAGAGTTGCCAACCGTACCTACTATAATATATACCTAGTAAGTATTGTTTTTTTTTTTTTATATATAATATAGGAGGACAAACGAGCAGTCGGGACATTTTCATGACTACCGACGCCCATAGACATCCGCATAGAGACTATACAGATGCGCTGTATTGTACCATATTTAAGGTCTGTGTACTATATGCATAATATATACGGTCTACTGTTGACCTATATAGTACGCAAAAATACTTTGTTTTCAAGACTGACATATTTATATTGCCAATAGAGAAAAACCGTGTTTATTGATGCTTATTCCTCAATAAGCTTTTTGAGGTATAATATATGGCCCTCTGAGTACGAAATATATTTGATTGCAGTATACTATATTTTTAATGTGGTAGATGTAATTTTAGACGTTCAAAAAGCAATTTTTTAAATTCTATTTTGAATAAAAATATTTTGGTTTTGAATGCATATTTTGAAAAATACTCCGATAAATGTTGACAACCCTACTTAAATATATAAAAAGTCAAAACTTTCACGCTAATTACTCCAATATAGACCTTAACGTTTCGCACTAGAGTCGGCATTCGGCAACGGCGTGTTTCATCCCATTTTATAACTAGTACCTTAAAATCTCTCCGTGCGAAGAACCAGTCGGACGGGTATGCGAAATGGCGAAATACCAGGGATAGCCAAGCGAACCCGGCGCGGGTCAGGTGGCGAGCGAAACATGTTCACTGCGCATGGATTGGATATGTCTATGTATAGGCTGGCTATATCCCGGAAGATTTGGCATTGGTATAAGAAACTATGCTTATTAACGTATCTCTTATGACTCTCTCTGGCTGAGCCTTATGTAGATTGTAGAGCAATGGAGGCGAGAGGAAACAGTGTAATTCAAGTTTCAAATTTTAATAGATATTTTAGCTAAAACTCTTTACTACGTACAGTGTCATTTAAGATAGCATAAACACAAACCTAAGTGGTTTTTTTTCTTTTTTTTTT
>LUGF01027903.1:0-10850 GCA_001625245.1 Calycopis cecrops | reverse complement strand
TACTAGTGATGCGACTCGAGTAGGAATTTGCGACTCGAGTCACTGGAGTAAGATTGATCCCTCACTCGAGTTATACTCGAGTAAAAAAGTCACTCGAGTAAAAATGTCACTCGAGTAAAAATGTGAGTGAGTGTGACGAGTGACGAGTTCACTTGGCGACCCGAGTGTACTCGGCGCGACGAGTTCACTCGAGTGAATTCAGCCAACTCGGTACGCCGCGCCGCGCCGTGTTCACTCGGTGAGTCGAGTTCACTCGGTAACTCGAGTGCAAGTTTACTCGAGTAGGATTTTTTTCAGTCGAGTACAAGTTTGCCAACTGACTCGAGTGATTCGAGTAAAAACATGACTCAAGTCGCATCACTAATTGTTACCCAACTACAAAATGTCGACAACACGTCTTATTCTAACGATATAATATTATCATCTATATATCTATATTAATACGTGAAGCAAAATCTTCGGGAACTACTTTAAGTATTTCAATTTAATAAATAAAACTTTACACACACTACCATGCATCTGGCACATTGATATTTAAGACACGTAATTATTGATGAAGTCTCTATACGTGTCTTTTGCAAGTTGTTGAAAATTCTACATAATTTGTTTACTTTAGTTACGATGACATAACATGTCATTTGATATTTAGTTATTATATTACAAAAAAGTTTCACTTAGATCGAATTTCGATCTTCAAGGGATCACTACTCACTAGTAAGTTTAAATCTTTTATTTCGTTTAGGCTGCCGCAGAGAACATAGAGATCTACGCACATACGCTCGAAAACGTTGCTCTTCACATGGACCATTCGGTTAAACATAATTTGGCAAATAGGAGATAAATGCCAAAAAGGAAAGTGGAATTTTTATTAATTTATTGAACTCGGAATGAAAATTCGACTTCAGAAGTGGTTCTAAGTTTTTGGATCCTACCGTTGAAAATTCTATCTGCGTCTGAAATCTTGGAGATTTTAATTTTTATCTTCCATTGCTAATGGTCCATTGAAACAATTTTTTTGTTATTGGGGCCATATTTTTACTAGATATTAGTAACGCGGTATGAAAAAAATATAGAGTAAAGCGCTGCAATACAAGAGGTCGTGCCACACTGCATGCATGATTAAATTAGTTGCGGGTCTTAAGACAGATTTAGCTTTTCCTTCGGGCTCCCTGCGATCACGTCAAAGGGTCGATGTGGTTGCCACTGTCGATCCTGGCGACACAGGAGTAGCAGCGGTGGGAACGGGTGGTGGGCCAAAGCCCGTTTAAGACACTGCATGCATGCATGTAGCCGAAATGGGCCGGCATGAACGGGAAGTAGCCTCTTGCTTACACGGACCGGCGAAAAGTGACAGCTATGCTGTCGCGTTTCGTGTGGTGTGTATGTAGCCGGTTGCCCACGAGGTGGGATGAGAGAGGAGGGCAGCGCATCTGTGTCCTCTAAGCGGATGTCTATGGGCTTCGGTACTCGGTAGTCATGAAAATGGCTCCGACTGCTCGTATGCAACCTTTATCATAAAAAGCGTAAGTACTAACAGTAAGTGGTAGTGCCATGCTACAATGCATTACCTCTTGTTTCTAGGCTATAAAATAATATAGTTTCCTGGGGATATATTTAACACGGATGAATCCGCAGATCACAGATAATATATAATACTGTAACAAATCACGCCAAGGCCGCGTGCACAGCACGTCAGGCGTCCGGCCGCAGGATGGGAGATTGCATCTGAGACGCTAGATCAGCATCTGCGACCGCGCATGCGACTCGACGACTCCGATCCTTGGTACGGAGTGACCGAAACGTCGGGGGAAAGGTCATCAAAAAATCGCTCTTTAACGTCAAGAAAGTTATTGTCTATAGTTCTTTTTCTATGCTACCCTCGAAACGTGAAAAACAAATTCGGGGTAAGTGAGCATTTTCATGACTACCGACGTCTATAGACATCAGCATAGACGTTCTATAGATACGTTGCCATCCTTCCTCATACCTCCTCCATGAGCTACCGGCTACTTACACATAGGCTTGTAGAAAAAATATCGATATATCGATATTTTTTGTAACAATATATTTATTAGACATGGCTGTGGATTTGCGACCGCTGTATCATACCGATATATCGATATTTTTAAATAAAAATGTCGCTACCGATATTGATATTTTTAAAAATATCACTTTACGCCGGTATCGTGTAAGCGAGGTACCTCCACGGTACGGAAGCCTAATTCGGCTGCATGCAGCGTGGCATGCTTGTACTCTACTCTAAGGCGGATCACACACTGCACGCGGTTGGCGGTGAGGCGGATCTCAAGTTACATTGGGCTCTATGAAATCCGTTGATACCTAACACACGTACACCGCCAGACCGCGCGGTCGAGCGGCGCTCTCGCCGCGACCGCCTCTCCGCGCGGCCGTCCGCGCGGAGAGGCGGTGCCTCACACACAGGCAACCGCGTAACCGCGCGGATCAAGAGTTTCAATTTTAAAAAATTTTAGGTATCAACGGATCTCATAGAGCCCAATGTAACTTGAGATCCGCCTCACCGCCAACCGCGTGCCGTGTGTGATCCGCCTAACAAATAGCGGGCAGTGCATCGGCATATCATCACTTTCCCGATCGTGTCGGTTTCTACAGTCAACATCCTTTATAAGTTGTATGTTACAAATGCACTGTTGAATGTTAATGTCAGCGTCATAACATCAAAATCAGTGAGAAATCTTATTCAATATACTGTGTTGCGTAATTGATGATGTTAGCTTTAGGTACTTGCGAGGGATTTATTTATAAATGTATTTAGTCCACCTGACCTTGCCACGTCTTATTATTCAGGCACTTAATTTATATATAAATAATTAGAATTATATCTCTAAACATCGAATTTGTTTCACAAAAATGAAAAATTTATTAAACAACTTTGATAGTAGTAGAACGTCGAACAATCTAAGCATGACGATTAGTCAGGGCCGTATTAAGGCCACATATGCCATTAAAATTTATTTTGTTATTGAGGAGGGGACAGGGCTCCCTAGGGCCTCCAAACATGCACATCTTCATGACCCATTCATCACCATGCCAGCCTTGAGCCCCAAGGATCGCTCACTGCAGTTCAGAGTACTTTGTAGCAGTCATTAGCAGCATCTAGCTCATTTAATTATACCTAATATTAATTTTTCAATTACACTACTGTTGTAATTTTTTAGACCTGCACTTAATGTATTAATTAACCAAGATTTTTAAATTTTAACGTGATTTATTTTGTTATAATTGGTACTAAAAGTCACCCTCGCTTCATATTTTTTTTCCGCATTCTACGCATATTATTTTAACTAGACGTCCTTCCACTCCTTTTTAAACGGTCTTCAGTCTTCCATCTAGGGATAGAAAACAAATAGCAAAATAAAGGACGTCACTCCAAGGTTATCGTTATTGTCTTAAAGCCCGCATCAAGGCTGGAACCCTCGCGTGATTCAGCCGGGAAGTGGGAGGGGCTGGCGATTGTCACGAGCCGCGGTAACGACATCCTCACAAACTTGGCGGGATAACTGGCGCTTCCTGGTCGACGGCCTTCATCCGAGACATGACACTTGCGAAAATTGCTTGCGACCGTGATAGAGATGTGCTGATCAATGACGTTTGTAGCTTGTTAGATGCGACTCGCGGTAACATGCATAAAATCTGTCCAAGAGAACTATTATTTTTGCTCTGAAATACAAGTATTTGTATTTCAGACAATCTCTAGACCAAGATCAAATGCCAATCTCCCAAAATGGCCGCCGACTACGCGGTAGACCTCATCGGCGATGGCGAGACAAGCTTAGACTCCTGGAAGGGTTGGCCCTATCTAGCCCTTAACAGAGGGAAGTGGAAGGTGAGTGGAGAGGCCTTTGCCCAGGTTGCGTGGTTTGGCCCCCAAACCACGCGGAAATTAATAATAACAAGTATCTTATGCTAGGTTAGGCGTTCCAGATATAAATATCTGTACAAAATTTCAATCAAATCCGTTAAGACGTTTTGTTCGAATTAATAACGATATCCTAATTGCGATGGTTTCAATGTTCCCTCGAAATTGTAACGGCCTGGCCACGGACACAGCGGTGCGAATTGCGGCGCGGTGAGCGGTCGTCTGTCTCTCTCTCACTCGCGCGTCGAGTATTGCCTCGCCGCTCGCCGCGCCG
The DNA here is from genome assembly GCA_001625245.1 of Calycopis cecrops. NCBI lineage: Eukaryota > Metazoa > Arthropoda > Insecta > Lepidoptera > Lycaenidae > Calycopis > Calycopis cecrops. Next base: position 6,678 of record LUGF01027903.1, on the reverse strand, counting down.
CAAATCGCGCCGTTGCGTGGCATGGCGCATACATTTTGTATGTCACGTCTTGCCGCTCACCTCGCCGCTCGCCGCGCCGCAATTCACACCGCTGTGTCCGTGGCAGAGCGGTAATAGTTGTAGTAAAAAAGCCAAACGGGCAAAAGATCTGATGGCAAGACAAGGACAAATTCGACGTTATACACAAATCTTCTGTCTAAAAAACTTCAATCAAAAAGCTCAATCAGAAAATTTTAAATGCGTACAGTTGTTTAACAGTTGTCTAAAGCTGTAATAATCAACTCTATTTTCACGCCAGCGCGGTGTCGTAATGTTTTTATTTTTTAATTTCTATGCAACATGATGCGGCCCGATTTGTTTCACACCCAAAGTTTTTTATTTATGGTACAATATGACAATCATGAGGTTGCTTGAGGTCGTTCAACGAGGATTCGCCGGTTTTTTTAATTAATTATGATTCACAGAAACACGTTTGCCTTCAGAATTTTCCAATAGTTTGTTTATAAACAAACATTTTTTTTGGTGATATTTTGAACAATAAGAGTGACGTAGAAATAGCCGATGAGAAGAAGTCGACTACGTAAACCTGTCGCATTAGTTCTTTTTATCCGGTTGCGTTTCAAGGAGGGGAGAAGGTTATGTTATTCAAATGGCATAACATAAAAAAAAACATCTCAAAAATACCTACATATGGATTTTTCGAGCGGAAACCGCACAGCACAGATAACGTAAATTACTATAAAGACTATAAACACTGAAACACGTGTAATATTTAGTTAATCTATGGATACAGCTGCAGGGTCATATGCGTAAATAAGTTCAGAAAACATATTAATATATATAGATAATAATTATGTAATGTAGCTACTATAATATCTATGGTTGCAGCGATTTTGATAAAAATGATATATTCTAGATTCATGCGGCCAAATTGGGCCGGTACGACCGGGGAGGTACATCTCGCACACATGATGCCGCCTTAAAAGTGCCGGCTACGCTGATGCGTTACGTGCGATTTATGAGGTGACCCAATGGGGGGGTGGTGGTGGACAACTCTGCAGATGAAGATGCTAATAGGCAGCGCTAGTCCCTAAATTGCTCCGATTGTTTCTCTTCATGTAGTTTAGTAGCCGGAGGCCTGTGGAGGTGGGAGGAGGAAAGAGAGCAACGCATCTGTATAATCTCTGTGCGGATGTCTATGGGCTTTAGTAGCCGGAGGCCTGTGGAGGTGGGAGGAGGAAAGAGAGCAACGCATCTGTATAATCTCTGTGCGGATGTCTATGGGCGGCGGTAGTCATGAAAATGGCTCCGATTGTTTATCTTCATGTCGTTTAGTAGCCGGAGGCCTGTGGAGGTGGGAGGAGGAAAGAGAGCAACGCATCTGTATAATCTCTGTGCGGATGTCTATGGGCGGCGGTAATTATGGAAATGGCTCCTGCTCGTTTGTCCCCTTTTACCTACTATTAATGAGTATTTTCTAAAAATAATGTACTTAGCTGTATCCTTATTGGGAGTATTTAGCTTCCCTTTCATATTATGAGAACGCTGTCATGGATACAATAATTCATCTCGGCATTGGATACGGCAATTTACTTCATCAGACACTATTTCCTCTCCGACTGTAGCAGGTGTAAGTTACGTAATGTCAGCTAATTTGTATTACGATAGTCATCATCAGTAGGAACGTTATTTAGGCCTGCGTAAATAGTGACTGCATGTAATTCTTACTTCTATAAATGACGAATGTACTAGATTGTATGTATTTTATTTATTCTTTTACGCAAATTTACTGCAGGGCTTAAATGAAATATAGATACTGATCCTATTAATATTATAAATGCGAAAGGTTGTATGTTTGTTTGTTACTCCTTCATGCAAAAACTGCTGAACCGTTTTTATGAAATTTGGCACACACATACCCCCTTATTAATAAACATGGAATAACTATATCCAAGTAATAACCTAGTAATAAACTGACATCTGTCAAATTCTATACTTTTTATGTGTTTTTTATATGGAATTTGACAGATGTCAGTTTATTACTAGGTTATTCCTTGAATAGAGTTATTCTATGTTTATTAATAAGGGGGATAGAGAGTAACTTGGATTGACACATAGGATAGTTTTTATCCCGAAAAATGTTCCTAAGGGATGACATAGGATGATTTTCCACGAGGTCGAAATTTGCGTGGAAACCACGGGGCGCACCTAGTAGATAATAAACTGTAAAAGAAAATCATGATTGCTTTAATCCCTAGGGATTAATAGGATCAGTATAAGATCAGCGTAAATAGTAGGTACCTATCCCAAGGAAATTATTAATCTAGGGATTCTAGAATCCCTAGATTAATAATTTCCTTGGGATAGGTACCTACTATTTACGCTCGTGAAGCCGTGCCTCGTTTTTTTATTTTTATTTATTTTATATGAATTTAAAGGGCAAACGAGCAGTCGGAGCCATTATCATGACTGCTGACGTTCATAAATATCCGCATAGAAGTAATACAGGTGCGTTGCCCCCCTTCCTCCTCCTCCCTCCAGGGCCACCGCTTGGTTTTAAACGCTCCGTACAAATTTAAGCCGTAAGCATGACTGGAAAATCTGACGTATGCGATAAGGTTATGCCAGGCGTAATTCGTCATACATTGTGCTCAGCACTACGTAAGCAGGCGCCTCCAGCCTAGATCCTAGCGCCTATAGCCTAGCGAATATCTCAATGAAATGAAAATCTATGCGCCGACTGCTCTATATTATGTGCGTTTAGCGCCTACACGGAGAAAAAAACCAACGAAAATACATTAATTTTTACTAAAATATTAATAAACCCGAGGACAACAAATGCCTTGTATTAATTATAAATCGATTTTTGTTAATGCAGTTAGTAAATATAGCAAAAAATGGATTTGTAATTTCAACAGTGCGATAATAAATGTAAAGTGATGACGTCATAGACAATTACTAACTTATTTGCAATCCCAAGAACACAATAGTAATATTGGAAATGATGACGTCATATGTAAATACAAATTTTTATTTCCCCATTTTAGTGTTCGTTTTGTAATTTCAAGTGTATTGCTTTAGTTTTAATAATTTATTGAGGAATAAAATAGCACCCTAAAATCTATTTCGATATCTCTGCTACTCCTTGTACATATATCTGTTTTTATTTTAAACTACTAGACTAGGGTCATAAACTATTAAAACTAAATCATCAGTAATAGAGGTATTAAATTCTGAACATAATATTTGTTACTGTGTATCTTATTTATTTGCCAAATTACAAAATACAAATAAACAATTTGATAGAAAATCTCTAGTGAGTTTGTCCATCTCTTTCAGTATGAAAATCAATCCACACTTTAAATTCGACACTTAAAATAACCGCTCTTCACTTTACACTATCACCACAGATTAAGTACCTACTAGTAACTACGTAAACTATCACACACCACACTTCTATCACAGAAATGTTCACAATCAACACGTCAACACAAGGGCGAGCAAACTCAAAATGGCAAAATTGTCGTCGCGTGTGTCGCAAAACATATTATATTATTGAAAAAGTTACTTGGAATTGCACAATTTTATTTGTAATTCTGAGTAAAACGCCTGTAAAATCGAAGATGTTTAGTAGATACGACAGAAGTATGTAATGTTGCCATTACTAATTACCATTTCTTGACTTTGAGTATTATACTTTCTAAAAACTAATAATGACTGTAAATTTTTAGCAAATATGATTTGCAAAAATTACAGGACTTTTATAATGCTTACAATTATGTGTTAAAATCATTAAAATGTGTAAAATATGTATTTACTAAAACTGAACTGTAGAAATTACATTTCCATTTCATTTACATTACACTACATGGTATAAAAAATAGTAATAATTATAAATACAGCAAAACTTTTGTAACTAACACTAAAAAATACTTTTTTCCTCAAATACAAAAAAGATTTTTAATTTTTGGAGTTTTTTTTCTCCGTGTACCCACCATGTTCGCTCCCTTAATTTTAAAAAAAGCTGTGGAAACAACTAAATAGAAATGAACCGGCTAGACAAGACGTTCTTCGTATCTCATACTCTTATACACAGTCGGGTAAAGTGCGATATCTGTGTGTTTATGTTGGTAGATAACCTCAGTAATAAAGTTTAGCTGTTTATCGCACTGGCAGATACTATTTATTTTGTCCATTACATAATTGATAGTGGTTCTGTGTGGTTACATTGTCAGCTGTAGAAAGGTATTGTGATATCATTTATAATTATAATTTCTTGTAAATCTAATTGCCTAACGGGGTAGGAAGAAGGCAAAAAATAGTAGACGATCCTTAGACACTTGCCTTGAATCCATAACTCTCTCCATACACATATATGGTCCATGAATAAAGGAAGAAGGGGGGCAACGGATTTCTATAACCTCTATGGTCTATGCGGATATGTATGGGTTTTTGCAGTCGTAAAACTGGCTCCGACTGCTCGTATATTCCCTTATACCTACTGTAAAAATACGCGGGCCGCGAAGACCCTTGACTTTCGGAATTCTTAACACAAGAATGCGAGGTCTCCATTTTATTACGTGGGTTTGGTTTTTCGAACCTGTGGCGTAACTATATCGCTCGAGACCCGTGGTAAATTACAACGTAAAGAAGATTTTTTATGTGTGTGTAACAAATGTTGAGAGTTGGGAGTCTCCTCTGGCCGGGTCCCCTCCCGGCTGGGGGAACGTGGCATTTTGCCGACTTGCCACCCTGTAGTTACGCCACTGGAGGTACGTATGTATGTAGGTTTCTATGAGCCCTACTACCAGAACAGCTTGATGGATTTTAACCTATAAGGGCCATTAGATTCGTTTTGATAATGCGAATGAAAACGAGTAACTTTGTAATATTTTTTGTGTCTGTGTGTCTGTTTTCTTAGATCCTTAAAATTACGCAACAGATTTTGATGGGGTTTATTTTATTAGCTAGAGTGATTCAAGAGGAAGGTTTATATGTATAGCATTGAATTTAACGCGTGTGTGTTGACATCAAAATATCATTTTCATATTGCATAATCTCTAGATATGCTTACTCTCTTTCGCACCCCTGTTCCATCACATATATCACGTGCAAAGCCGCAGGCTAAAGCTAGTTTTTAATAACTGTGGCACTCTTTTCTCTCTGTCAACCTCGTGAAGATTTGTAGTTGTTGTTATCAATAACTGTTGGCGTTCTGTGCCCGAGTCCACGTGTTTATTATTTTAGCTTTTATGTTTCAACTTTATTATTATCATCATTTAAGCCTTGATATACGTTTTTTTTATGGTATAGGAGGGCAAACGAGCAGTTGTAGCCATTTTCATGACTACCGACGCCCATAGACATCTGCATAGAGACTATACAGATGCGCTGCCACCCTTTCTCCTCCCACATCCATGGGCCACCGGCTACTTACACACCGCACTACACGAGACAGCACAGCTGTCAGTTGACACCGGTCTCGTGTAAGCGAGAGGTACCTCCCCGGTCGTGTCGGCCCAATTCGGCTGCATGCAAGCATACAGCGTGGCACTACCTCTTACTAAAATATAACGTAATGTGCGATTTGCTAATGCACTTGCTCCATTGTTTAACTCTTAGCGACATGCGTCGTAAGCTGTCATATCCAGCTCATTCAGTAAGAGGTAGTGCCATGCGCTGCAGAATTGGGCTCCACGAACGGGGACCTCTTGGTCACAAGATTCCGCCGTATAGTGTCAGCTGTCGCGTTTTGTGCAATTTGTAAGTAGCCGGTGGCCCATGGAGGAGGAAGAAGAAAGGAGGGAAGCGCATCTGTATAGCGCGGACGTCTATGGGCGTCGGTAGTCATGAAAATGGCTCCGACTGCTCGTTTGTCACTTTACATCGGTATCGTGTAGACCAGTCTTTACCAAAGTGGGCGATAACGCCCCCTTGTGGGCACTAGATGCTCAGAGGGGGGCGGTAAGGGGCCAGAAACGACATAATTGTCTTTGAATATCATGGTGTAATAACTAATAAGGGGGTGATACGAATTAACTGATTTTCAAAGTTAGCGTTAGACGAAAAAGTTTGGGAACCTATGGTGTAGACGAAAGTTCCCTGATAGTGCCAATCCAATTCGGTTGAATGCATGCATGCTTCTGAAATATGCAGAAGGGCATCAGAAGTGTAGACCGGTTTTCTCCCGCAGGAACATGCCGACCTACTTCCAGTACCCGGACGAGAAGCTCCAGGCAGAGCTGAGGGCCACCGCGGCGGCTATAGTAGCGCCAGGGAAGGGAATTCTGGCTGTAGACGAAGCAAATGGTATAACCTTTTTCTATGACATAGTGGGCCAGTGTTAGATTAAGCTTTTGGAGACCTTGGAGTTCAGAAATGGCCTTTATATGTACAAAAAATATTTTAAGGTTCTTAAGTCTTATGGGGCCCGGGGTTGCAGCCCCCCTAAGCCTAACCTGGGCGCCTTGGGGGGTAAACGAAGGGTTAGGTCAGATGCATTTTAGAAATGACGAACCAATTTTTGAACTTTAAGATTATTTTTTCGAGATCCAACTAGGTAGGTACCTACTTGTACATTTACACTACAGCAATTTGCTCACTGACTTTGTGTTTAGCCTTTTTAGGGTTTCGTACCTAAAAGGTAAACGGAACCCTATTACTAAGCCTCCGCTGTCC
>LUGF01027879.1:151625-161834 GCA_001625245.1 Calycopis cecrops | reverse complement strand
CTGTTTACTTGATATGTTTAATTTCTATAATTACTTAAAATATCTATAAGTTAAATAATTATACATCTGACATAGCTAATAAGTATCTAATTCCTTCTCACACACATCTAGCTTTGTATATGCCTATAGTTAAAAAAAAAATATGTAGAAAACTCCTTTTGGCATAGATCATGTCGCCAATTAAACAAACATTGTAAGATATTTTATTTGTTCCATGATTCTTTCAACGACTTTAAAAGCAATGTTAAGAAAATTAGTTTGTTTTGGTTTCGTTTTGATTTTTGTTAGATTAAGACTATATATACTATAGATTAAGACTGTTTGTTTTCCCTAATAAATAAAAAAAAAATAAGTGTTTAATAAATAATAATCTTATTTGTCAATTAATATTGATGAACATGTTTTGTGTCATTTTTGAGTAGTGAGTAACCTGTTGGAGGGGAAGAAAATAAATGAGCAATGTATTTGTGTAACAATCATGAGAGTGTTCATCGGTGTTGGTCGTCATCTAAATGAGCAATGCATCTGTGTAACAATCATGAGAGTATTCATTGGTGTTGGTCGTCATCAAAATGCTGCTGATCATTTGACCAGTTGTACAAAATAGACAATGTCTGAAGTGCATAAAAATGTTACCATGTATCTTTTTGTTTATTTTAGTTTCCGCAACAATGGAATATTGAAAATTTATCCTTGTTTACAGAATATAACAATCTACAGAACAAATTAATGTTTTCCCTCTAAAAATTCAACTGATACACATTTTTTCAGGTCATGCAAATGCCCTGGCTACACTTCTACAATGCATTATGTGGAGTTGGCGTTTGCTGTAGTTTTAGCAGCTAATTTAGTACAGTACGCCGTGTGTCTCATGCCAGTACGTACACCTTCAGTGCCACTCACACGAGAACAACAAAAGTTGTTGGGACTTTCTGATGCAGATTTAGGTTTGTATCCAGTGTTTTTATTGTTACTCGACATAACAAATACTTATTGTACTATGGTTATAGTGAAACTCATACTTCTCTAATAGTAGTGACATAATATTCATTTTACTAAGATATGGTTCAATGATAGGCACATTTCATATATATTTTTTTATAGAAGTAATAGATATTCCTTAATAAAAATACATAATATTCACAGACCCGACAGACGTTGGCTTGTCAACACTTGAGAATATGTTATCATGGTAACATGTAATGTTATTTGGCCGAATTTTCAACCCGTTACTTTACCCCTTTTTTGACGTAAGGGAATACATTTACGTATGATACCTAGGAGCCCGGGTGACCCCTAGACCTATATCGGGAGTGAAATACAAACTATGCTCCTACAGGTGCCTTCAGCCGCTATAATTGGAGAGTCTCCGATCAACAGGACACAGGCTCCCTCGAGGGCAGGCTGTCTTCGGTGAAATGGCCAAACTCCGCCTTGGGGACTGTCCGGCTGTCTATGAACAGTCCCTACTACAATGTTGGAAACATGTAATGTGGTCAGGTTCTCATTCTGACCCTGGCCCAAGTACTCCAGTCGGCAAGCCGTTAGAACAGGACATAGGAGAGGATAGTTATTCTTTAGTTTACAGACGATTAAAAAATTGTAAATATTTAACTGTGATATACACACATAGTATTAACTGATATATACACTGGTGGACATATTTAGCGGAACGCAAAAAAAAGACTGCAAGATCATATGAAAACACATTTTTGTTGTACAATACATTTGATTATTATTCTGGATTAATTAAATTAACATTTTTGAATATAAAAAATCACAAAATTAAAGTGAAAGAAACGAAATTAAAGACAATAAGGTCAGTGACTTAATTCTGAAGAGTTTTGACCTAACACAATGAAAACTAAAGAAAAGTTAATATTGTCCAAATGACTGGTTTTTTCGCGATGGGTGATACAATCAGTATTTAGTGTTGCCACCTCTTGCTGTTAAAACTGCCTGCATGCGTCTGGACATGCTCTGTATTAAATTGTCAATAAAACTTTGCGGCATTGAGTTCCATTCTTCAACCAATGCGGTATTGAGGTCTCTTACGTTGACAGGTGATGGATTTCTTTGTTTAATTTGTCTTCCCAGTTTGTCCCAAACGTGTTCTATTGGATTTAGGTCTGGCGAGCGTGCCGGCCACGCCAAAACCTGGATTCCGACCTCATTAAGATATTCCGAAACTAATGCCGCAATATGAGATCGAGCGTTGTCATGCATTAGAAGAAAATTGTCTCCAATGAAAGGGGCAAAAGGCATCACAATCTGCTCTAAAATGTCGGTTACGTATCTTGCCGCAGTCAGGGAGCCGTGTTCTACGATGTGTAGCTCCGTGCGTGCTCCTAAGCAAATACCGCCCCATACCATTACTGACCCTCCACCGTACGGCTCTCTCCCAATAATGTTACACTGAGCGTATGTTTCTCCGGGTCGTCGCCATACTTTGGTCCTTCCATCATCTGGTTTCAGACAAAATCTGGACTCATCACTAAAAAGAACTTTTCCCCAAGCGTCATTATTCCAATTTAGGTGGAAACGAGCAAAGCTGGCCCGAGCCACTCGATGACCTGCGGTGAGCTGTGGACCTCTGGCAGGCAAGTACGCCCCTATACCAGCTGCCTTCAGTCTTCTTCTGACGGTTTTGGTACTAATTATCACTTGTCGAACTTCCTGCAGCTGGTTTCGTACCTCAGAAGAAGTCAAGGTACGGTTTCTGAGAACACTGCTGGCAATAAATCTATCGTCTCTCTCTCCTGTTACTCTTTTGCGACCTTGTCCTTTACTACTGGTATGCTCTCCAGTCTGCCGGTATCGTTTAACATTGCGGAAAATCACAGACTTGGAAACATGTAATGTTTGAGCCACTACATTGTAAGTGTAACCATTTTCAATTAAAGTTACAGCTTTAGAAACCAGAGCAATGCTGATCCGGCATTATCGCCTAAATTTATCGAATTTCACTTGAGCGAAGTTCACTTCACTCAGTAATGACAATTTTTCGTCAAAAAAACAACAGAAATAAAGTTTTTGTTAAAAACAACAAAAGACGACGAAAATTCCATACACTATGTGTCTCAGAAATTAGCAGTTAAACAAAAAAAACAAATGAAATTTAAAATAGAATTATTTTTAAAATCATCTTTTTTTTTAATACATAATATTGGTATAGTGGCCAGTACGAAAATATGAAAATATTTTCCGTTATTCGACCTTTTTTTTGCGTTCCCCTAAATATGTCCATGAGTGTAGTTATTTATGCAAGGAATGCAAAATCGGCCATTAGTTATTTATTTTTAATATTCTTTCAATTTTAAATTTTATTTTATTTCTGAACGACAGTACGAAAAACAAATGTTTGACAGGTAGGAATAGTTTCTATGGGAAAACGAAATTGTTGTTTTTACTATATTCCTATATTTTTTCGTAAATAATTAAACCTTGCCTGAACTTCCACAATTCATTCAATACCAAAATTAGGCAAATCGGTTAAGTCGTTATCGACTTTTAGCGAGTCTAACGAACAGCAATTGATTTCTATATATATATATATAGAAGATTGATACAAGCGAGAGGCATTAATGATTAAATGAAACCACATATTTAGTGTATTATTTTCGGGCTACACACCAAAAATCAGATCAATCGGAGCAATAAATTAGGCACAAGATTTTTTTAAAGATTTTTCTCACTTACACGTACACGCTGTATCGCAGCTGGTCATTCACCCCGTACTAGGTTGCCGTTCGCTGTACGAGACGTTACAATATATTATGTTTTATGTTTTTTCGCTGTTTAACTTGTTTGAAAATGTATTTTTGTATACTTGTCGTAAACTTTATTTTAATAGTTTCGGATTAACTAACTGTAGACACTTGTAGTATATGTGGTTTAATTTAATGCTTCTCGCTTGTATCAACCTTGTATATATATATGTATATATGATATTGTAATATACATATCCATATATTTTATTTATTTATTTGATACGCTAACAGTGTACATATTAAAACAATTAATATTTATAAACTTTTTACAATTAGGTATTCCTGATACGCACACCTATTATAGGCATATTCAGCATTCATCACAACTTGTCTAAGATAATTGGTTTAACATAATATAATAAATTAATAATGGTTACAATGTCATATCGATAAATTAATGAAAAAAAGAAGAGAACATAAGCATAGTGATAATAATATAATAATATAAGCATAGTGATTTAAAACATAATATAATTAATAACAAATGATTGTGAATTATATTAAACTAAATTTGTATAGCTTTTGAAAACTGGATTTTATCAATTTGTTTTTAAAATTGTCAAATGAGTCGTTAAATATATCTAAGTCGCTTGAGCAAATATGGTGGTCATTGTAGCATTTACAGAATCATCTAAAAGGAGAGTTGCTAGCTAGATTAGTTCTGACAATTTTTTCAAAAAATATCTTTTTTATTTTGTGTCTGGGATAATTTTATAAGGCACATTGAGTGAGATATTATTTAGCATAGACGCTGAGTCAATAGCGCCATGTAGTATCCTCCGAAGGAAACAGAGATCACGGATCTTTCTTCTCTCGCGCAATGTGTTCATTTTAAAGTATGATAGTCGGTGAGTATACGGTCCTCTGGAAAATTCCTGGGCATGTAAACGCCAGAGATCTAGTCAATGATCGTTGAATATTTTCTTTGCGTTGAGATTGAGTGGTGTAAAAAGGGTTCCAGACTACGCTTGCATACTCCAAATGACTGCGCACCAACGAGTTATAAAGTATGACTCTGGTTCGGAGACACTTGAAGTACTTTGTGCTACGTCTGAAAAAGCCAAGCATTTGCGCAGCCTTCTTTGTAATTCCGCAAGTAATATGTGGTTTAAACGTTAATTGATTATCGATTAACACCCTGGTCACGAATCTCACATACTTCACAAAGGGCTACACTTTTCAAACTATACACAGCATTAAACGGTTTCTTTTTTCTTGTGTATTTGATATAAAAACATTTCTCGACATTCAGATGCATTCTATTTTTGTCGCACCATTCTTTAATGTTATTTTAATCCGATTGTACACGAATAACGTCTTCATGAGTCACAACTCTTTTGTAAATTTTTAAGTCATCAGCAAACAATTTATAGTAGCAATATTTTATTTGAGTTTGTATGTCATTTATAAATATTGAGAATAGTATAGGACCCAAGTGTGAGCCCTGAGGCACTCCAGACGTCGCAAAGTATGGTTTCGACTCAAAGCCATTGATGTTTACTGATTGCTGCCTCATATGTAAGTAGGATACGAACCAGCGTAGAAGTGATCCATGCATACCTATTCGTTCTAGCTTTTGCAACGATAATGGGTGACTTACCTTATCAAATGCTTTACTAAAATCGGTATACACAGCATCAACTTCATATCCTTTATCGACAGCCTCAAACAATTCAGTCACAAATCCGGCCAGGTTGATTTCAACTGAACGTCCCTTTTGAAACCATGTTGGTGTGCTGATAGAATGTGGTCAATGACTTGAGATTATGGGACAAAGTAAGGACTCAAACAACTTGAAAAGCAGGACAGAATGGAAATTGGCCTAGTTTTTAACATTGTCTTCGTTTCCTTTTTTGTGAAGAGGTATAATCTTAGCCTTCTTCCATTCGTCAGGGAATATTCCGTCAGACAAAGAACGATTGAATGTCAATGCAAGCGGCAGACTCAGACGAGGGCCACATCTTTTAATTAAAAGGGGTGGAATACTATCGGGACCAGGACCCTTAAATAGTTTTATTTTTATCAAAATATCGTGTTCAGTGAAAAGTGAAAAGTGAAAAATAAGTTACCAATTGAATTAATTTCGGGTATATTGCAATCCACCATTAAATCATCACATGTTTCAGTTATGTCTGACTCAGAATGGAAAACTTGGGAAAAGTTTGTAGCAAATGGATTAGCTACATCTTTCCCACACCTAGCAGTTTCCTCATCCCTGTGCATCACTGAAGGAATCGTTGATCGCTCTTTACGTTTGTCTCTTATTGCAGTGGTAAATAATTTATGACCACTTTCTCTAAGAATATTAAATTCGATAAGATCGCGAGGATTGTTGTACTTTGGTATTTCTTCTCACTCTGTTCCTATCCGCTAGTAAATCTATTAAAGATTTGTTAAAAAATGGGGGATAACTTTTGTGTGTGTATATATATGATAGATATGTATATTACATCATCTCTATAGTTAGCAACAGTTGTATAAATACATCCAACTTTGCCACATCATACTTTATTGGAAACTATAAAAATAATAATTATTATTATTATTAAATTAAAAATAAATAATGCACAGCTAGAGAAGATGCTTGTCACTAGTGACAGGGAATAAGGCAGTTGAATAAATCTCTTACATAACTGTAAATACAATGATATGACAAGAAATAAGGCACGACTAGTTGGTACATATATAAATATTTTTTATTTATTATGTTTCAGACTCATCGTTCGTCATGGAAGGTTCTCACAGCCGGGCTTCCCTCGTGAGCGACAGCTCGCGCGAGTGGCTGGCGAGCGACGCGGACCTGTCGCTGTCGCCGCGCGCGTGGCGCACCTCGGCCGCCACGCCCCCCTCCCGGCCGCACACGCCGCACTCGCCCCCCTCGCCGCCCTCGCCCGGTGCCGCCCACTCCTTCGACTCGAGCGAGGACCGCTTCATCGCTGACGCGCACTCGCTCGCGGCCTACCTCAAGTGAGTCTCTCACTCTACTTACTACTACTGATGTCGCTGCAGACACAAGTCACTATCAGGTTAGGTTTGTATGTTAAATCTTACGACTCAACAAAGACACGTCTATAATGAAATAAAAAAACATCTAAAGTAATTGATGTCCTTAAATAACTTTTGTTTCTTTTCTTTACAATAAGCATAAGTATTAAATTATACGTGTTTCTAATTTATGTCAGCCACCTATAAAAATAAAGTATCGCTAACACGGAATTAATATACGCACAACTGCCCATGAAGCCCATGAGCTCCCTGTCCAGAGCGAAACACTCGCACCACCGCTGCCACGTTTTGTGACCGAGTCTGCAGCGACGTAACAGAACTATAGTATCAGGGCCGTACTTACACTCGGTATTCTCGCTATATTGAAAAAAAAAGTTTTCCTGGTGGGGCTTTTGCCCTTTCTTACTATTAAACTTGAAATTGTATTATTCTTACAAAAGACAGGATTAGATTGAATAAGTCAACTTATCTACACAATTTATATGATACATATTACATACATATAATAAAAGTATAAAAACACGTCATTTTGTATGTGTCTTGTGCGGCTTTCACGCAAAAACTACTGGACGGATTTTGATGAAACTTTTTTATTATACAGTTATTAGTCCTCTGTAACATAATGGCTATAATTTATATATACATATATATATATGTATATATATATAAATTACTATATTCACTTCTAATAACTTTTACTTAATATCACGCTTTTTGGACAGAGTAACGATATAACAAATTCACTATGTAACGTGGCCACGGTACCGCAAGCACACCGGGCGAACACTGACACTCGAATGATCCCTGTAGTGGGCGTGTACCTCCTTTATTATTTAGATTGTCAGTTTGTGGCACTTATAATTATTTATTTAAAATATTAAATAACGTTTGAATTTAAGTATGGTATAGAGATGTTTAGTATTTATGTTATAGCTAATGAGATATGTAAAGTAAAACAAAATTATGTGTTTGACCATATATTGATTATAATCACAATTTCCAGTTTCAACTAAAATTAATTTTAATCACTACGTGTGGGTTATTTTTTTCTGATCTCCTAAATTTATGTCTGTGACAATTATATTTACAAGAGAAAGAATATCAATTTTCTTATTTACTTTTATAAGCAGTTAAACAAAAAAATACTATTAATAAAGGAAATGTTCCACTCAGCTGCGGTTGTAGTTACTGACACCAGCAGTAACGCTGCTACACCTCGAACCAATGTATTATTTCTTCATATGTTTAATAGTTATATTATTCCTTTAAAGTATATAAATCCAGCATTATTCCTTATAATGGGGATGATGTTGAACTGGTAAGATAAATTTCCAAAAAAACAATATCCCTTAGAAGCATTTGGGATAGTATGAAACTCACTTTTGCATCGTGGAATCTTACACGGTATATATATGTTACGTGACAGTGACATGTCACCTAGATGCCTAAGATAGCTTATATATATTCATTTCAGCCCCAGAGGGCGTTGTGCATAGATGGTGTGTGTCGCCCTGATCCATCTGTGATGTATCGCGTATAACATAATATAGAATGACCTGGTTTATGTACGTGTGCCTAATGACCGTTCATGTACCCATTCACACACTAAACAATATATAGTTTATAATTTTAACTGGAAATTAGTATAGTTTTTCATTGGAATTTAGTATAGTTTGTTAAACTGTAATGTAGAAGGAGATTAACTCTGAAAACGAAATACAACATTTGTGAACAACATGTTAAACAATCTTAGCACGTGGCATATTACCAACAAGTGCTTCGAAGCTCTAATTTAAAATACTTTACAATAAGCAACAAAAGATATTTTAATGTAATTGAATTTTAACAACTATTCGATTAAATATAGTTCACAATAGGCAATAACCTCAATACCGAAATGTGACATTTGACAGTGTGTGTGATAAGGAAATATCCAATTATATTACATACGTACCCTTTTCAATATCTGGCCACTACATAATATTAATATAAATATTTAAATTAAATTAATTCGCCCCATATGGGTGAACTCTTTGTTTAAACGAACGAAAAGAAATACATCGCCGGCCATCTTCAAGCTCAAGCGGAAAAAAGGAATGTCATAGATGGACATTTCATAATGCTTCTTCTTTTTTTTTTTAAATCCTACAGTAGGCAAAAAAAATCAACTGTTACAAGTTAATTATCTAAATTGTGACAAACACCACCCGCGTTATGCAGGTGTTGTGTTACAACTATTAATGAGGTCAGACGCCTTCAGCCGCAGCCGGTGTTTCGACTTGAAATACACTATTGAAAGGCAAAACAGATAGAAAATTCAGCCACATAAATAATAAATATCTGTGGACGTATATACGTTAGCCTAGCCCCGTGCTAAGTACCGTAAAGACTTGTGTTACGGGTTCTAGACAACGGAATATATTTAATATGTGTATATAATATTATATTTTATATGTTTAAGGTTTTTATTATAGAAATACATAGGTATAATACATAGATAAATATCAATGACCAAGGCAGGAATCGATCCCGCGACCCCTGGCGCAACATGCTCCACTTATCCGAGCCCTGCACCACTGCGCCAGCCTGGTCGTCGTACATAACATTCCGCATTACCGTGACTAGGTACATATTTTTCAATAAGGACAAGATAACGGCTGTCGGGTCAACTAATACTCAATAAGCTTAAACTCAACAACAGCAATTTGGGGTCCGCTAGAAGCACCAGATGCCTAAAGTATCAAAAAAAGGTCCCTCCCTTATCGTAATACTTAGGCAAGTCGGGAATGAACTAAATTCATATGGATGTAATAAGCTTAGAGTGCGCCGTGACTTCACACTTGCTGCGTACTTGATAAAGTTACTGCGAGGTGAGACACATGACCCGGGGTGCTGCGCCGTCTCGGCCTGTGCCAGACCGACACGTGTGGAGCGGCTCACGCAACCGCCGGCGATACCGGTGGCCAGAACCGATCCGCTAGCTGCAGCACCGGTGACGAGAATTATAACGCCACTCATATTAGAGTAGACAGTTCTCAGGGGCTGCGAGTGAAATCTCAAAAATTTTATTATACTTTAGGTATATGTTATGATAGTAAACAAGGATATGAGCGACGGTGTATTTTAGGTAGTAATAATTAAGATAATACCTAAGATACAATATGGTGTTGGGTAAATTACCTCTAAAAATATTGTGTAATGTAAATAAATAAATATGACGTTAGACGTATTCCTAGTGTTACATTTGTATTGTTATAAGGTTAGTAATAATGTGCTGCAGAAATACCAGCTGTACCTCTAAAATATGATAATAACTACCCACAATAGTCGACTAAAGACTCGGACTGTCTGTTGGCTCCCATATCCTATAGCATTACTACTGTACAGACGGCGCGCGGAGGTGGAGGAAGCGGAGACGGGCGCGGGCGCGGCG
>LUGF01027879.1:88765-100562 GCA_001625245.1 Calycopis cecrops | reverse complement strand
GTGTGGAGTGTTCGAGAGACACGGCATCGGTGGAAGCCAGGTGAGTCAGCTTATCCCATATTACCCGAATTCCTTTCTCAGCCCTTCGTGTGACGATAGCCAAACGGCGTCGTCAACCAGGTACCTGCTTGACGTTGCATCCCGGGACACTCTGTAGGTATGCCTACTCTAGCCATAAGTTCTGTTGCAAAGAAAATAATATTTTTAAATTGTTAGTTTAATACACAAATATATAACAATTTCAAATATTGAAGGCATCATCGAAGTGGTCTCCATTGGCCGCAATACTGTCCTTTAAACGTTGAGGCCAGTTCTCAATAGAAGCAGGCACTCTTTCCATGGGGAAATTCTTCAGTGCCAATCGTATGGATTGTTTTATGGACTCCAAATTATCAGGGCACTTAGAGTAAGCTGTACTCTCTAAAACTCTTATTCTCATCTCGGATAATGTTCACGTTGCACTCTGTCGATTAATTGGGACGCCTCCTTAAAACTTTGCGCATAAATACGGTCATTTTGTTTGTTAAAATGGTGCTCAAAATCAAAGTGAAAACGTTTTATAAAGTAAAAAGTGATAAGAGATAGGTACATTGAAAAAACAATAGTTTAAAACGTGTATTGAACAGAGAACAGGTTATTTATTTCGTAGATAGCTCCTATTTTTAATCGTTCATAAAATTTAATCGTTCATACAAGTTTAGCGAATATTACTATTACAACTCGAAGGAATAAAAATAGAATATTAAAATAGAAACTTTTTTATAATTGACGTTAAAATTAATTTACCCGTTTTTATTGGTCATTCCAAATCACATGCTTCGGTCCAAAAATCAACATAGCGTCAACGTGTTTATGAAATAAATAATGTAATAAAACTATTTTAAGCTCGCCATTGAAAATTGTAATGTATTGTTTTTATTAAAATTAATTATCGACCATAAAACAATTGATATGAGTAGGTACATAAGTCTGTTAATTTAATCATTTAATAAAAATCGGTTTAAAATAAAAATACAAAACAGTTACAATTAAAGTGGATGCAAAACTTTGTCATGAAGAATGTTACTAGGTATGCCAAATCGTTTGAAAGTTTGTCCCAGTAAGGCCCGTAAGTAAATAAATATACTACTTTTTGTTTCATTCAAAAATCCCTAGTAGTTTTGGTTTTACAGGCATTCAAACTTTCGAAAAATATTGAGTTCCGCTAACGGTCACGGACCGCCTGTGACGTCACAACACAACACGCTCAGGGCGCTCGCAGTCGCGCGTCCATAATACTTACTTCTTACGATGATATCTCAAAAACTATTCATCTGATTGATATAGTGTTTACATAGGGCAATTTTAATTTGCATTAAATGCCTAAGCTAACTAACATATATATTTGGATAAGGATTAATACTGAACTAAAGAAAATTGCTTTGAAAATAACGTAATGTTTTAATCAAAAATTTGAGCATAAAAGTGACTATTGTAAGTAAACAATAAGAGATAGAGATATGTTATCTTGTACTTTTTTGTAGCATTTTTATAGACTTTGAATTCGCTAGTACATTAGTCGACTATATCCTTTCTAGTTTACGCGGCGTTTGCGTGGAAAGCTCCCAGTTGGCGAAATTTTTGGCGATCTATTCAACATTTAACGCCGTATTTCTGCTAATTTACATAAAAGCATAGTAATTTATATGCCTAAACGTTCCTCAAAAATTACTCCTTCTATTGTTATAAGCCGTATAAAAATCCGTTGAGTAGTTTTTGAGTTTATCGCGTTCAAACAGACAGAAAGACGCAGCCGGGCGACTTACTCGTATTTTTATAATATGTATATGATTACTTTTTATAAACGTCTTTTGTTCAGTTCTAACCCTGGATTTATTGCGCAGTGGAAGTGAATTATTATACACAGGGCTCAAATCAGAATGAACTTTGTGCTGCGATTACGCAGAGCTAAATTAAACTTAAAATTAATGCAATTACCTTGCGTATCTGGAGACCGGCTTAATATATCACATTACTACATAAAACTTATGGCCATAAATTTCACACATGCAATGAGATATACTTAGCTTCCCGTAAAGCCCCAATCCGCCGACAGATGAATCTGCAGCAAGCTTCCGCAACAGGGTTCTCAATTGTCCAATGATTCACATTTACAAACACACATAGGTTCATTTATTAGTCCAAACAATTTACACTCCCGATAATATTAACAGGGAAAACAACACGTAAATTATATTATGGGATCACAACTCAAATCTAAATGCGATATTAGGCGTCTGCAATTAACAATGACGCGACTAATCTCCGGCAACAAACAATAATCGAAAACAATTAACTACGCGATCGATCTCTCAAGAGATGCCACAATATGGCGTCTTTCTTCAAAAATCACGCGTCGCAACAGCGCGGCAGCGACCGACGCGGCCCACACCGGTATTACATTAATTATGCTGAACACGCCTAGATGGCATCACATGTGGTTCAGAACATCTTTTATTTTAAATGTTTTCAGCTTCCTGCATTTTCGAAGCTGTTATACATCCGTAGAGTATCTCAAATCACAAATTTTAATCCGATTGCGCTATTGTACCCTCGTTTATTTGAAGACATCTTGATTCCGTCATTTCGTTCTTACAAACTGTTATTACACCTTCATTATAATATGTTTACAGCTGCCTCTACTGGCGGCACAATATTCGTAAGTTATGATCAAAACTTCTTGCTCTTTCATTGCATACCAACCGGCAATGATACTCTATAGCACCTCACGGGGTGTGAACACCAGAATGCGAACAGTGCAGAATCACACCTGAGCTCGGGTGTGATTCTGCACTTTACCATACATACATCACCTACTCTTTTTATTTAATACAAATCTTGAATATTATATTTAGTAAGATGTGTGACACGCTGCACGCATGCATGTAGCCGAATGGAGAATGTTAAGTAGGTATGCCAAATCGCTTAAAAGTTTGTCCCAATAAGGCCCTTATGTAATGTTATGTAAATAAACATACTACTTTTTGTTTCATTTTGATGTTTTTGTTGTTTTGATTTTATAGACACTTAAGAACATGAGTATTTTCTTTGTGCCGATAGCTCTTTCTATATGTGGCCGTAAAGCTGCAATTTTATTTGTCTCTAAAACTTCTTTCTTGGTCGGTTTTAATTTAGTGCTCACGCTAGGAGGTCTGATTAGAGTATGTCCATTTTGTTGTAGCAAATGCGCAATACTTTTAAATCCCCTGTCTGCTAATACTGCTGATCCTTCAGGTAAAGTTTGCAAAATACCACAATCTTCAAAAATTTATGCATCTGTCGCTCTACGCCATAGCCTGGTGAAATAAAATTTATTAACCCATCGGGTGTTATGGATATTATAGTAGTTTATGCAACTGTCGTATAATGAAGGGTATTAAAACTCGAGTGTGTTTTTATGAAACGAGCGAACGCGAGTTTCATAATAGTAACACGAGTGTTTTAATACCCGTGTTATATGCAGTTGCATACACTACTTTATCTTCACTAATGCAATTAATCAATTAATAAAATATTGCGAAACATTAAATTCATGCCTACGTCACAGCGAGCGCCGCCATTAAAATCTAACCAGCGCGCGCAGGGCCAATCAGGAGCGAGCGCGCGCTGTTAAGGATTTTGACATAAGGCTCTCTCACCACTCTCTCTCTCTCTCGCTCTCACACAGTGTTATAATGAGATTTTACGATACCTATTTGGATATTATAACATCATGTCAAATTGCTTAAATTGAGTTTTTTGTTGTCTGAGCTATAACAGTAGTTATTATAAGTCAAGTATTGAAAACATAAGTAGAATGTTACAACATTAGTGTAGATAAAATATTTTATTGTGTTACAGTTTTTGTAATCCGACCACGTAAGAGCTTGCTTTGCGGCATCAACGGGCTATTCAATTTGGATCTCAAAACAGTCAATAATGCTTCAAAGCATTATTGACTGTTTTGACCTACCTTATTGTATTTTTTCCTAAATGGAATAGGTAGATTCATCTGGACATTGGATGAAGGTGGAAAGTACACAAGTGATTTTAGTGCAGATGCTATAGCCGGAACAGTAACCCTTATGATTTTAGTTACAGAACTAGCCGACAAACCAAAATCTAAGGCCAGAATAGTATTAGATTGATACAAACCTATACGAATTGATAGTTGTATTAGTACATTTCGGCACAACACATGATTTTCTACCCTTGGGATTGGACATTTTAAAAGTAGCTAAGTACCTACTACCAAAGCATAAAACCTCACAGGCGCGCGACCGCGAGCAGACTGAGGCAGACTGAGGTGTATTGGTACAACGAATGAAGTCATGGGCAGTCCGCGTCGCGTATACAATAGCTCATTCGGATTAAAATTCATGATTTGAGATACTCTTCGGATGTATAACAGCTTCGAAAATGCAGGAAACTGAAAAAAAATTATAATAAACTTATTTTTATACTTATTATAAAAATAAGTCGCCCGGCTGCGTCATTCTGCCTGTTTGAACGCGATAAACTCAAAAACTACTAAATAGATTTTTATACGGTTTTTAACAATAGAAGGAATGATTTTTGAGGAACGTTTAGGCATATAAATTACTATGTTTTTATGTAAATTAGCAGAAATACGGCGTTAAATGTTGAAAAGGTCGCCAAAAATCTCGTTAACTGGACGCTTTCCACGCAAATGCCGCGTAAACTAGCAAAGATATATTTGAGTAATGTACTAGCGAATTCAAAATCTATAAAAATGCTACAAAAAAGTTCAAGATAACATATCTCTATCTCTTTTAGTTTACTTACAATAGCCACTTTTATGCTCAAATTTTTAATTAAAACATTACGTTATTTTCAAAGCCATTTTCTTTCGTTCAGTATTAATCCTTAACCAAATGAATATTATATTTAGCTTAGGCATTTAATGCAAATTAAAATTGCCCTTCACACTATATCAATCAGATGAATAGTTTTTGAGATATCATCGTAAGAAGTAAATATCATGGACGCGCGACTGCGAGCGCCCTGAGCGCGTTGTGGTGTGACGTCACATCGTCACGGGCAGCCCGCGTCGCGCGGTACAACTTGTTTTACTTATAAATCGGAAACTAATTGAGGTATCGAAATATTTTTTTCACTAGTATTTTTTATTTTTGACAAAGAATATGGAGAGGTATTTATCAAAAATAGGTAACATTTTCCATTATGCAAGTACGGCGAACCGTGGGCGCATGCGCACGTGCATATTCCGCAGAGATTGATGTTGCACCGGCAATATTTCTAAATAATGAAATTATCATTAAATAGTAAGAATAATTAATAATTCAGATATCCGCAAGAGAACCAGGATAAAGAAATGAAACCAGAGCCCTGACCTGAGAAGAATCGGGAAAACAAACTCAGCGAGTCCTATTAATAAAATATCTAATAATAAACACTATACAGGGTTATTTTTTGTCACCGGCCAATCGGCAGGACGGCAGCTGGAGAGTTAAAACAAACACCGAAATTGACGATCTAGTCTCTCAGCCAAATGTCATCGGCTGCGGAGGCTCGGACACGTCGAGCGCACGGGGCAGGACCGTGCAGGTAAGAGAGCGAGACTCACAGAACACTTTTACCCTAAAGGGCGAGACTGGACGTAGACTAGTGGGTCGACCTGGTGCCGGTGGAGTGACCTGGTGGAAGCAGACTGGCGTGAGATCCAAGCCATCAATTGGCGGAAAATTGCACAAGATCGTGAGAGGTGGAGAACTCTGGTTTCGGAGGTCAAGACTCACTTCGGGTCACTGAGGCAAAAACATTTTAATAAACAGATAGAAACTTGAATATTAACTATAAAAATAAGGGGAACAATAAAACGAGCGAATTAAAAATAACTTAGCGACCGATGATGAAATACTGTTTTAATAACTCGAGGAGCTACGAAAATAAGTAGGTAAGCGATAAATAAACTTAACTAACGACGAATATCGGTAAATAATAAAATTCAGAACGAGCTTACAAAAAGTGTGTTGTGACTAATCCATTTCTGATAATAAAAATCTAGCTTAACGACTTAATTACTAAGAGAGCAACTACTAAGTTCATTTTATGCAACATTGTGTGAGCTGCTTTATAACTACTTATTGACTACTGATATTATATTTATACTTTATAACAACCCATACTGCCAGATTCGGACAGGGGAAATGATTTGTGCGACTGTCCCGAATTTTTCAATAAATATATGATATGCCAATACGATTTGGGTCTGGCAGTTCAGCTAAAACTTACAACACTAGGTGCCTCTGGAAGCAAAAATGATACCCATTGGGCAAAGAAGAAAACGAGATTTTAGAAAACTTTCGGAATACATCGTTTCATTTAATTATATGTATATCTATCTTTAAACGATTACATTTTTTGGCTTCTAGTTTCTTTTATTTAGTACTAGCTTCCGCCCGCGCGGATGTCGGTCTTCGCGTGGATAAAATTTTCCAGGATAAAAAGTATCCCATTTTATGCCCAGGATAATAAGGTATAATTATACCAAGTTTAATAGAAAACGAACCGTTAGTTTTCACGTGATGCCTGAACATACAGACAGACAGACAAAAAATTTTTTAATCGCATATTTGGGTTTGGTATCGATCCAGTAACACCCCCTGCTATTTATTTTTTCAATATTTTCAATGTACAGAATTGACCCTTCTACAGATTTATTATATATGTATAGATAAGGGAGCAAACGTACATTCGGAACCATTTTCATGACTATCGACGCCCATAGACAGCCGGATAGAGGTTGTAGGTGAGTGAGATTTTGTAGGTAATTATAGCGGTAGGTATTTGCACTTTTGTATGGGAGTGAAGTATCTGTTAGGTTTATTAATCTGTGGCTATACAGATGCGCTGCCCTCCTTTCTCCTCCCACCTCCATGGGCCATCGGCTCCTTGCACACCACACGAAACGTGACAGCTCAGCTATGACTTTACACCGGTATCGTGTAAGCGAGAGGTACCTCCCCGGTCGTGCCGCCCCAATTTGGTTGCATGCAGTACCTATTCTAGTTTATTATTTCTTTAAATAGTTATTTCATAAGAAAATTTTCCAAAAAAAGTGCTCAGTATTTTTAAAAAAGGTTTTTATATTTAAAACAATTCATATAAGTTAAAATGCAGCTCAGTAGGTATAAATAAATAATTTAGAAAATATTGAAAAAAATGCAGGACGTAATGTTGTCGCTCAAACAAATTAATATTAGGCGGCTCTCATATTATGAAGTTTCTCGTTTTGTATTTAAATTTGTAAGCGGCTCAAATTAATGTTTGTTAGTTGCTGTTCTGTACATTTCTCGTAGCTCGCAGTCAGTCGTTCACTTAGTAATTCTATACGCTAAATTCATTACAATTTTAATTTAGTCACTTGTTTAAATACTACCCTAAAAATAAATACCTAATAAGTAGGTACATAAAAAACAAAAGATGAAAAAATCCGTGCATCTAACCGATTCTCAGGGATGATATACAGAATTGTTTTTAAACTTAGTGTATTGTTGAGTAAAGTAAATAAATAAGTATAAAGTTAATAAAAATTTTAAATAAGATATTTATATAATAATGATATCTTTGGCTGATATAATTGTTTAATATTATTTAAATATATCCTGTAGCGTCCTTGTTTGACTCTACACACCTTTGCTTGATAGACATAAAATGATATACTTGATAGTAAAAATAACTGATTTATTGATAACTGATTATATGACACCCGTTGTGCGAGCACGCGCGATCGTCTTGATAGATCTTAACGTACTGATTTATAAGTATTTAATAATTAATTAAGTAAGCGCATGCCGCAAACCGCTGACTCCTCAAACGTAAAAATGCTTGATGTACGTTGGCTCGTACATATCCTAAACTTAATAATTAGTTTATTTTAGTTTATTCATAGATAAATGTTGACGGCCATAACCGCATACCTACTTATCTGTGATTCAAAGCAATTATCGAAGTATTTTAATTTCAAATCAGTTTTTCTTGTATGAACTAGGCCACTCAGAAAGTATTGCGAAAATAAGGTTGTACCTATCTATGTATGAGACACGGGCTGGAAATAATGTATTGTGAACATAGAGTCATTTGTAAGGAAAAAAACGCACGTTCCCATTTTAAAAGTTCCCTCAAATTTTTTATGACCTTCAAGCGTGCTCGACTACTTTGAAAGATGAATAAAGAAGTAACACACAAACAGACTCGCGTGGTGCCGAGACATGATGGCGTGTTCACGACATCATCACAGGTGATGAGTCTTGGATTTATCAATAAGATCCAGAAACGAAACGACGCCTACCAAGGTGAAGCGATCTAGAAGCGCAGTGAAGGTTTTGATCTCTAGCTACTTCAATATGACTGGCTACTTGGTGTCAATTCCTTTACAAGATCAAAGGAGTATTAACGCTGAATGGTGTACTACCAAACGCTTGCCGGAAGTTTTTACAGTTGTTACAAAACAACCGACCAAACACAGGGCTCCGCGAGTCAGTACTTCACCACGACCACGCGCCCGCGCACACCGCGCTCACAACGAAGGATTTTCTGGACAGCACGCAGGTCAAACTTACAGCACTGACCTGGAACCGTGTGACTTCTTTTTATTCCCTAAAATAAAAAATCTGCTCAGAGATGCAATTTTCGTCTAACATATATAATTATATGTATATTAAAAATAATATCAACATATTTATATCTAACATATTTCTATAATTTAAGAAAATATTGTAAACATAGTCTATAATCTTCGTATGTAAACTTTTGAAATAAACATTATTATTACATATTTATATTATTATAAAAAATCTATAGAACATTTTTTTTATTTTCGTTGAACTTTCTGAGTGTCCACATATTTTCGTTTCACCACCCCTTGCACCTGCCCACCCGACACCCATGGACGGACAACTAAATGATCCTATAAGGGTACGAAACCAAAAAAAAAATTGGGGCTCCTAAAAATGGTGACATTATTTCCGTCAGGCTTGTTCTGATAAGTTAAGGCGCAGAGGCCGCGGCGGCGGGTTCGGTGGGTGAGCCGTATGTACGTACTTCAGGTCTCCGTAGGTAAATAAAATGCACAATAAATAAAAACAATTTACTAGTACAAAACAACACGCGTCCGCCCGCGCCCCCCGCTACCCGCTACCCGCTCCTACCACTACGAAGCGTCGTGTATCACCTAAACGCGAGATATGTACCGACTGGCCGCCTGCGCCCGCGCACCGCGAGCTACAGCGTGACAATGTGGAGGTCGACGCCCCAGCCCGTCGCGGCCACCCACTCGGGCGCGGTCGCCAGCAGGCGCGCGTGCTCCTTCTGGCGGGCCAGCGCCATGCCGTGGGCCGCCAGCGCTGCCTGCAGCCACTCCCCCTCCGCGGGGGGCGCAGGCGAGTCGCGGCGCAGCGTGCAGCGCACCGTCCAGGGCGCGGCAGCGGCGCTGCCGGAGAACAGCGACAGGAAGTAGGTGCGGCGCGCGCCCCACGCAGGCCCCTCGGCGGGCGCGCCACCCGGCTCGCATGCAGCCAGGCGCACGCCGGGCGCCGCCGCCAGCGCTACGGTCACGTGCGGCGCGCCGGCCAACTGCAGCTCCAACACGCGTTCGAGGGTGCCCGGGAGCAGGCGCGCCGCGAACGTCAGACGCACGTCGGGCGGCGTGCCGACCGCCAGCGAGTGTCCGCGCGCCACCAGCGTCTGCACCGGCAGGTAATACGGCGCGCCGCAGTACACCCAGCGCGCGCACTCCTCCGCGCTCGTCACGCGCGCCGCGCGCATGCCCTCCACTGCACAACATATAGCTCCGTACAGTACACGGCGTACACGCTCGTCGGACAAAACAGATTGTGACTCAACTTAACGAAACGTAAATTGTAGTAACGTTTTTTTAATTTCAGAGACTACATTGACCGGAGTTGTTGCTAGTTTTTTGGGATTCATAAATAGTGTTGTGCCACTATCGGAAAAACAATTATCGTTTTTTACAAGTTATCTATACAGAAACGTGAATGTGTTAATAAAGCGAATTAATACAATATCATTATGGTATATATAAATTAAAAAAACCGTAACACTCATATTTTATTAAATAATTATTAGTAAATCCAAAAAGGTTTCGTAATTTAATTTTAATTTAAACGTCCTGCGACATATCGTTAACAAAATGGCGTCCAGTGTGATTCCTAATAAATTTATAGTTGTAAATCGATGACTGCAGTACAAGAAAATGTTTATCATGTTTTCAAAAATCGTCATTAATTTACGTTTTATTGAAATCGGTATAATAGGTTAGCACTACAAAAAAACCTGGTATCATTATTTATAAATTTGACTTTTATACCTGTCAATTTAGTCTCTCAAATTAAAAAACAGACTATAGATACTTAAGGTCCAAACGACTCGAGTAGTGTAGTATATTTTAGACATCTTCATAGTTTGCAATAAATATAATTTCCGAGGTACGTACTGTGGTCGTCGAGCGAGTGCGGCGTGTTGACGTCCAGCTCGGGTATCCAGTAGAACAGGTCGGGCGGCGCGGCGAGGGCGCTGGTGTCGGTGAGGGCGCCACTGTCGGTGGCCGCGTGCTCGCTGCGCCGCGTGTGGAACATCATGAGCCGCTGCGGGCGCAGCTCGGAGTACGGCGCGGGCCGCAGGAGCAGCAGCAGCAGCGTCACCAGCACGCACCCGCCGACCATGCTGTACAGCTGGAACGATAACAATTATACAGGGTTATTTATTGAATACCTGCTAAATGTTCAGATTTGGAGCAGAATCGATAATACATTCGATTTATGAAATAAAAAAATAAAATAAATAAAGTATACTTTTTCCTATGCAAAAATAAAAACTCGTGGATAATGATATAAGTGCGCGTCGCAAGCAGCTCTTGTGAACTTTGTACCTCTCGACTCTCGAAGAAGCGGCGCCGGCGTTCGTCGATTTCATGTACATTACATACACACACGTCACTTTTTGATTGTTAGGTACTTTTAAGAAAAATAATTATTGACTATAAAACAATTGATATGAGTACTTAAGTTAATCTAATCTAATAAAATTTTATATAAATCTGTTTTTAGTAGGCATTACATCGACTGTTCGACGTATTGAACCACATTCCGATCCCCCGCGCGCCGCGTGCGTCAAGAGTATAGTTACGTCGATTGTTATTCGAACAATCGCGGCGAGGACGGAGGGACTACGAAATCGATGCGGCAATCGGCATCGTACCGTAGCTCGCGGGCCAGGTGCGTCGTGCGCTTAGTTAGTAGTACGTCGTTTATTACTCGCCTAATCGAAAATCGCGTCGAACACGTACTAAATCGACAATAGAATGCGCAATAGCAATATTTTCGATTTAGTCTCTACTTTTTTTGCAACAAAGTAATATACGCACCAGCGGCTCGGGCCGGCGCGCGGCCACGACGAGCGGCAACAGCCAGCTGCACGTGAGCAGCGTCAGCGCCGCCACGCTCAGCGCCATCATCACCTAACAAAATTAAGTATTTAATCGAATTTCTATATATTAAACATACTTTATAACAAAATAAATAGAATAAACGTTAAACGTGACTTACAATTAACGAGTTCATTAAATACTTACGTCTGGCGGCAGCGGCGCGGTGCCAGCGCGGCCCATGATAGGCACGAACATGTCGAGCGTGCCCACCGCCAAGTAGGCGCAGTGCACCGACGGTATGAGCGCGCCCAGCGCCGCCGCCAGCGCCTGCAGCGCGGGCCGCGCGCC
>LUGF01027879.1:60688-71030 GCA_001625245.1 Calycopis cecrops | reverse complement strand
CCTCCTCATTACTCTGTATTTGTAGTTTATACTTTCCGCCGCCAGTTACTCAATTCCGTCTTCATAAACTAACGAATCATTTGACAAATATTATTCAACATAAAATACCAAAAGACTCAATAGTATTATTGGCGGGTGATTTTAACCTACCTAATCTTTTATGGCAATTTAACCCCAATATGGAGTTGTTGATCCCATCATGCTGCCCGAATAACACAGATAGCATACTCACGGACGCTCTCAGTCTCAATGGTCTTAATAACTAATTAATTTAACTATATATACTATAACTAATTATAAAGATGTTGAGTTGTTTCCAACTTTGTTTGTTTGTAGAATCTAAAAAAAATATAAAATATAAGTAAACTAATAAATTAGAGACCATTCGGGGGTAACATAGGCTGTGTTTTATTACTAGCTGTGCACCGCGACTTTTGATTATTAATGTCTTAGGAAGTGGGACAGGGTCGTCTAAAATATATAAAAAACGAAATTAAATATTAAATGTACATCTTGGTCTCTACTAATATTATAAATGTGAATGTAACTTTGTTTGTTGCGCTTTCACGCCACGAGTCGGCGAGCATAAAATAATGTAAGAAGATTATGAATGTGTAGAAAAAAATTATGAAGCTATGAATATGGAGGCTGCCGGGACTCGGGTGCGCTGGTGACTGACGCAGCCGGGAGGGACGTTCCACGGTCGCGGCCAGTCAGAAACTCAACATTTGCTACGTGTTAAATATTAGTGATTTTCTAAAAATTTCAAAAAGTACGATAAAGGTTCTGTTTCATAGATATAGTCTAGCCTGCTAGTGAAAGAGTGGTGTCCGTGGGTAAATGTTACTTGCGCCCACTTCACTGGTAATATATGTTGCTGGTACACTATCTAGTATGTATGTAACACAGAAAAGTGAGTATGATTTCAATATTGTAGTTAGAAATAAACTACGCAATTATTAAAGGATTATTAAGGTTTTGCAAGTACTCGAGACTCATGAATAACTGCGGTATGAAGTTAATGTGATGTATAACCCACAACAAGCGCCGGGAACTAACATGCCGGCCGCGTGAACTTCCGCCGACACGACGCTCCCCCTAATGTAGTAAATGCGAGAGCCGTTACACACCAGCCCTCGGGGAGTGTAGCGACTCCGAGGAGTGTTGGACTCCCGGCCGGGGTTCCAAAATATCTGATATTTAGGTATTATAAATACCAAAATATCGAATATTTATAATGTACTTATATGCATTCTGTATGAAAGTCATATTGTTATTTCATGTATATCATACAGCAAATTAATTTAAAAAATTAAAATGTATTAATTACAAATTAATTTTAAAAACTAAAATTAAAATAATGGCTTATTTATATAGTAACTTATATAGTAACTAAACATAAGTACTTAAAATCAGACAGAGGAAACTAGAACATAAAATCTTTATCTATATCAGGAAAAATAAACTAAAAACTAAAAATATTGAGATACAGTATTACTTTTTTGTCATCGGGCAAATTTTAAAATAAGGAAGTAAACATCGTTCCAAGGGTGTGTTTCAAATTATATCGTCTAACTGTAATGTACTGTTAAATTGTACTGTTCTTATTTTTATTTATTTTATTATTTACTAGTCGTAGTAACGAACTCGCAGGCACCAGGCCTGCGCATTCGGTCGCGTAGCATAGTAATATAATATCCAAGTGATTTGTTATTGTTTGCTTGCAGTGTGCCGAAATTTACATTTCCCGAATGAGCGATTTAACCGCAGTAAAAAGTGTTTTTTTTTATGTTGACCATGTTTAGCATCTATACACCACATAAAGTTTCATTCGAATCTGTCCAGTAGTTTCAGAGATTAGCCCGGACAATCAGATATAAAAAAATTAAAAACATTGAAAAGTGTTCTAATACTATTTTAAGATTGCTCGTTATCGTAAATATATTCAATGTGCAAACACACATTTTACTGTTTCATTATATGTATAGATTGCAAATAAATGATTATGATTATGAAATAAAAGTCGATGTGAAATGGTCCTTAAAATATGTATCGATCGTTGTTCGGACACGCAATGTATCAACTTCAAGGTTAGTGACGCCGGCCGATTGTGAGTTTGTGACTCGCGAGTCAGATGTCACGTGGTCACTAAGAAGTATGTTTATAACATGGGACAAAGTAATTGCATCTATTTTTTTTTTAATATATAAATCGAATGTATTATTGATTCTAAACCAAACCTGAAAATTTGGCAAGTGACCAAAAAGTAACCGACTATATCGGACCACCATTGTATGTATATCCTTCGAACCCTGCTCCCGGCCGAGTACCGGTTTACTCACTAAGCCCCTGCAGCTCGTCCATCTCGTCGGTATTGGGGGCGCCATGGGATCGCGAGCATTCTACCTCGAGACCCCCTAGCTTGCCTTACGGCACCTTCAGTGCAATTGACAGGCATATTGTACCCGACACCTGTCTCTTCGTCCTCGCCGATGTGGAGGCGCATCAGCTCGCGCCTCTCGCTCCCTCTTGGTGGCCTCTTTCTGCCGCATTAGGTCTCGCAGAAGAAGGAAAAAGCGTCCCAACATCTCTCGCTGGCCAGTCAATTTAGTACAGTCCAGCTCCCCACACTAATGGCAGACCGGAGCACTTGTGTCTAGTCACCATACTACGTCATCCTGAAGATTAGTTCGCCATAACTTCTCCGCTTCTCCTCGTACTACCCATCGAACACCCTTCGCACGCCATAACGAACGCATCTCCATTTTTTCTAACACATCCCAGTGACGGCACAGCTCTCGAGTCTCAATTTATCGCGCGCGAGTAGTGCGCATGTTACTCTAACCCGTTATTGCTCGAGCAATAAGTATTGAACGGATGGGGTTGAAAGACTGCGAGAGGTAGGTATGTAAAGTAACTTAAAATACTTTTCCTACATATAATATTGGTTCCTTTAGAATGATATTCACGCAGGTGATCCGCGTGACACAGCTAGTAATGAAAAACGATCCCCACACTACCTGGTTCTGTATGAAATCAACACATACAAATAGATGTTTTTAAAGATTATTTGGGCTTTGCCTATAAATTAGTTTAATTTTATAGTATTGCGTTTTTAACATATTTTAAAGTGAGCACTTATATATTTAAGTATTTATATAAATTACAGAAATTTCCTATGGAAAAATTTGTATAATTATATGCAGAATTATTTAAAACTAAGGAAAATTCAAAATATGCATAATATTCCCTATTGTGTTACGCATCATGCGTATGCCAACATTGCTATTTGAATAAAAGTCATTCAATAATTAATTGGGTGGAGGGGCTGGTGGAGAGCAACATACCTTCACAAGCATCTGGATGTTAATGGGTGTTGCTAGTCACCAAATGGCTCCAACTGCTTGTTTGCA
Source organism: Calycopis cecrops (assembly GCA_001625245.1). Lineage (NCBI taxonomy): Eukaryota > Metazoa > Arthropoda > Insecta > Lepidoptera > Lycaenidae > Calycopis > Calycopis cecrops. Next base: position 67,617 of record LUGF01027879.1, on the reverse strand, counting down.
GTATTTACTTTAAAATTTTGGATGTTTCTTTGTATACTAGCAAATTTTTCATAAAAAAAAATTTCTTTCACATTTTTAAAATCAATATAATAATCCTGTTTAGGGAATAAAACAGGCCAAGTGCGAGTCGGACTCGCACACCGAGGGTTCCGTAGGAACGGGAGGTATGAGCAAAAGTAATAGACGTTGAGAAAATTACACTTCCCTGCGACAAGTTGACAAACTTATATATGCGGGTGCTTGCATACATTTAGTATGAAACGAACTACATGCATAAGTTGGTAATAATTTTTCCAGTGACATAAATTTTATTTACCAATCTTTATATTTATTCCTATATGTATACTGTAAGGTCTTACTTCTTGCCAAATTTCAGAAATCTAGCTCAACGGGAAGTACGCTATAAATTTTTGAAAAAGTGAGTTTTCATACAAAATTTGTGCATAAATGGTTATAACTTTTTATTGCGTTAACTTAGAAGTGTGATTTTTTCAAGGCCTCAAGACGTAACTGACCTCCGTATTTCACAAAAATTTCAGCTTAATCCCTTTACGCGTTTTAGAGAAAAAGGTCTTGACAGACGTACAGACAGACGGACAACAAAGCGATCCTATAAGGGTTCCGGTTTTTCTCTTTGAGATACGGAACCCTAAAAATATAATTTCCGTATACCTGAATAGTTAGTTATTTTCTTATGAAAAATATATTTTTGTGCTTAACATATACATCTATTTATATTTCAAAAGACAAAAGTTAAGACAGACAGCATTCATGATTCACACTTCACACAATAATCTGGATAATACAAGAACTGTGATGTCATAACATTGACTAGAGATAAAGAAAATTGTTTTTACTCAATATGGTGATATCAAGATAATTGTTTTTTAAACTATAATTTTAATTTTACAGGCTGTGAAAGAGGAAAAATAATGTATACTAAAAATAAATAATGTGAATATTATTATTTTTTTATTAATGAGTGATTATTATTCTTTTACTTGGTTGCCAATGAAGTAATTTTTGCTGTAAACCATGCGTTATATTTTTTTCTGCCGTGAAATAAAGCATATTTGTGTCCAAACTATGTCACTTACATATAATTTTATAGCAATGACTATCAAATAATATATGTTATATATAAATATAAAGATTTAACAACATATAGTGCCGAATACATATTAATACAGGTAGTAGTGCCACGCAGTAGTGCCTACGGAAATAAACGGTTTTAACTTGGCATAAATGAGACTTCTTAAAAGAATTTTAAATGAAAGGATATTTTATAGATGTCATCAACCACAATATTTAAATGACTCTCTTTTATAGAAATCTCAATAACATTTTGCATGTACATGCAACAAATGTTCTAACAGGAACTGCAAATAGCTGAATGAGACAGTTGCTTAACCCTTAACTGTTGTAATGCTCCAATAGATCCTTTTCATTTTTGTTTAATGCACACATATTTATTGCATAACCTTCAAGCAAATAATTCCAGTATCCTTCAAACAAGAAAACTCCCTAAAATGTTTCCAAAGTTTTAGAGCCATGTTTTGCTCAATAATCTAAAGATAGGTGACAGAATATAATCACTTTGGTAACTAAATATCTGCATGAAAATAAGGGGTTTTGAGGGTTGAAATAAATAAATTTTAGTTGTAGTTCTCCATTAGAACTAGTTCATGAATACAGAATTTGAAATGTTTTACTTCATGTATAATGGGCTAACTTTTTCGATATGTGGTAATTAATATATGTCAATAAATTATATTATGTAGACTTAAGTCTATAATGGCCCATGGAGGTGGGAGGAGAAAGGAGGGCAGTTCATTTGTATAGTCTCTATGCGGTTGTTTGTGGACGTCGGTAGTCATGAAAATGACTCCGATTGCTCCTTTGCCCCCCTTTACCATAAAAAAAAATTCTTTGCCAATAATGTATCCAATTTATAAAAAAAATTTGGTTGCAGAATGAGGGAGCAAGCATAGTATGTTCGACTACACAAACTTTGGAAGGAAGAAGCTGAAGGGGGGACAAAGGAGATTTTCATGGTTTTCACTTGTATTTACAAAGGAACAGTGCAATTTAGGCATCAAATTTTTGCCATCAAATGACAGCTTATAAAAGTCTATAACTTTTATTATATTTTAGGATTCTCAGTTTTAAAATAAAATAAATTTTTTAAATAGTTATGATTTTTTCTGGATAACAAGATGGTGTTGTTGTACATGATGGACATATCTATAGCAAATAAAATAATTAATAATAACACTGTTTGTTGGACCCAGTTTGTAGGATGATTTAAATATTTACCGAATACAGTTAAAGGTTAAGAAATCAAAAATTACAAATGTTACGTGATTATGAAAAATATTTCCGGTTAATAATTTTACTATAATTATTCTTATGTCATTAATTACTCTTACCATTTTGTCAATTAAATTCCAGAAACAGTATTATATATCATTAATAATTTTAAATAATATATAATGTTAATATACACGTCATGCAGAACCGAATTTATGTTTATATTCTTTTAATTCTTATCATAATTTTATTCATATAGATATGAAACTTCTCCGAACAAATAAATATCACAGAAAAATGAGTACTGACGAGCTGTATTTCTGTTATAACTCAATCTTATTACTCTTCTCATAACTCATTTCAAATTTCAATTCAAGGTCCAAGGCGCTCAAACTCAACAAGGTACAAACTACAAACGATGGATCATGGAAGTGGCACTTGACAGTTGACATTGACAGTTGACAGATAATCAATAATTTAAACCTGGAGGAATTGCAGACCAGTTAAAAGAATCTCATGAGAGAAAAGAGTTGTAAACAGTAAATGACAATGCCAAATATCTCAATAGTAGAGAACTAGATGAGCAGAATTCGCCAATCAAAATTTAACCGCTTAGAATTCTGCCCATACGTTACCTTGAGACCTTACAACTTTGCCCAGGGAGGATAACTGTGCCCAAACACGAACCTTATCTAAAACTACCATAAAGTATGTAACCTATGGAGTCGGCAAAGCTGGACGTTCCCCTCTGCCAAAGTACAATGGCCACATGGCCATACACGTTTAATAAAACAAGTTGACGTTCGACTGGCCGCCATTTCGTATCGCTATCGTATCATAACCTAACCTATCGTGAAGAAATAAGTGCTCCCGAAAAATCGGTTGTCTGTAAAATCGGTTTACTGACGATAGTTGAACGTGACAACGTCTTAAGAAAATACTGATGGAATGGTAGCATTTTTCAAAAGAAAATTTTAATTTCATTTGTTTAATAGATTTGTATGTATATAGAGAACTAGGTAATTGGAAATCACATTTTAAATCATACATAAATATCCAAATAATTGTACTTATTTTAAAAATTGAAACTTATTAATAAGTACTTATTTCTTTAATTAAAAATTTTGCAATTATCGATTTAGCTAAATCGCCATCTGTACCTCAATTGGGTACTACGTGCTTATAAGTTTACGCCGCGCTGATGTGATAAGCGATGGCGCTGCGAGCGAGGTACCTAACGCCGCATGTTGTCATATTTTTTCGTACAGCCGTCTCAATCGAATTATAAGACGTTGTCACGTCAAAAATGGTTAATTGTGTAGTACCTTTTTGTAAAAGGCGATCTGATACTTCAATTCTACGATGAGCATAGAGATATAAAGAAAGAATAGAGAGGCTTTAACGGCACGGCTGGGATGGTAAGTTATTGTCAATAGGACAGCATCGTTCAAATTCGTTCTCAGCGGTTCTCAGTCTATAATTGACAAGCGTTTTGCAATTTTTCCAAAATGTGTAGCGTGTAGTGGTTGTGTGCAAAAATAGGAGTAAATTAGAGAACTACACGAATTGTGGCATCACATACCATCGGTAAGTATGTAATAAGAAAAATTACATTCAATGTATTTTCAATTAAAAACTAAAAATATTAGAAAAAAAATGTCACCATAACAACCGTTCCGGTTGTTGACGTTTGATAAGAAAGAGTGTTTTTGTGACCATCCGTGGAATAAGTCAAAAAAAAAAACGAAAACCATCAGTGATACTAGTGATAAACTTTACAAAACTCTAAGATACGTCTGAAAACACATAAATCACAATAAATCCGCGTTCAAACAGTTCAATAAAAGCCGAAAATGTGCAAAAAGTGAAATAATTTATATAAACATAACTATAACTATTAAACGAACTGACAGTAATACTTAAATAACTTCCGGTATCCATCGTAGACAGAGAATACAATTCTCTGTCTACGGGTATCCATAATACGTTGTCTACGCCATAATAAAATAATAATTGTTACTAGTGACAGTTAATCAAATGTTGTCAGTGTAGAAAAATACCATAGACAAAATTAAATATTGCCAAATTAAATCCTGGGTTACCAACAAAAAAAAACTGTCACACCTGCACTTGAATCTCAACTCACACAGAAAACTCTGATTGGTCAGACTCCTTGAGGCGGATTTACATGAGCATCCCATGGCGCCAAATTTGGAACCGTGGATCTGCATGTGAAGACGATTCATCTACGTCAACGCAGCCACCGGAATCCACCAGCGACACAGTTTCTCAACCAAACATCGAAACTGATCATCTCGTCTGCCACTACTGTAAAAAGACCGTCAAATTAAAACCTGTTGAGTGCCCAATCTGCCATCTGACTTATCACAGGAGCTGCGGAGGACGAGTTGACAAATCCACCGACTCGGACCTCGACCAGGTCTTCAGGTGCTGCTCTGCCCACTTCTGAGGCCGAGGACATGGCCTCGTTGGACTCGATCCGACAGCTTCTTGCGGATGAGTTCGCAAAATCGTCCAAAGAGCTAGACAATAAACTTAAAGAGGTCGAAAAGAAGTTATTGGATGGACAAAAGGACGATGCAACTCGGATCTGCAAGGACATTAAAGAACTTGAGGGAAAATTGGAAAGAGCTCTCAAAGAGGTTGGAGAATGTGCCAAAGATGTCAAAAAGGTCAAAGCTAAATGTGAAAACATTGAAGCTAAACAGGCTGGACTGGAGAAGAAATTTGCAAAGTTGGAGACAGATGTCGTTAACCTCAAAAGCAGCCCACAAAACTCAAAGGCCTCAATCAATGAAATCACTGAACGTGAGCATCGGAGCTACAATGTTATTGTATACGGTGTCTGTGAGCCTCCCGCTGGTGATGTTGACTACAGGAGAAACCATGACTCAGAACAAATCATCAAGGCCCTTGCTGACGTCCCAGTGAGCCGCGACGACATCTCACACATCCTACGACTTGGGAAAATCAAGGATGAGCAGGAAAGAACTCGGCCCCTCAGACTTGTCATGAAGAGACCAGATATTGCCCGATCCTTTTTGAGCAACACCAGGAATTTACCAGAGGGAATTCAGGCAAGTCCTGACTACACTCCCATGCAGCAAAAGGAACTCTCATCCCTCCGGGAAAAACTAAAGGAGAAAAACAAAGATGGCCCTGACTGGGCCATCAGGCACCTCAATGGCGTCCCGAAGATTGTTCGTCGTTCGGGAAACGCAAATCGGCAGCAGCGATCCCACACACCCCAATAACCGACATCAAGTTTCTCTACACCAACACAGGATCATTAATGGCCAAGTTCGATGAGCTGTTATTGGAAGTCCGGGCAACCACCCCCCACATCATTATCGTTACTGAGACATGGCTGAAGGAGCAAATTCCAGACACACTGGTGTAGATACCAGGTTTCTCTATCCACCGTCGAGACCGCCCTGATGGAACACATGGAGGTGTGATCATCTACGCTGCACATCAGATAGATGGCGTCCCGCTTCACGTCGTCCGCAGGACTCCATTAGAACACCATACTGGTGAGGCTCTCTGGCTGGACATCCGCCTAGGACCTCTTCACTTCACACTCGGCGGTGTTTACCGTCCCCCACACCCAGAACTGGGCCTGCAGGAGTCCGACAACCTGCTCTTTTCCACCATTGAACACCTCTCAGCTGGAACTCTTCCCCTGGTTGTGTTTGGTGATTTCAACCTACCAAAGATGACGTGGGCGGAAACAAACATCACCGCTGGGACTGCGGTGGAACGTGCCTTCCTGGAAATGTACACGCACACCAACCTGGTGCAGAAAGTGACCTTTTCCACCAGGTACAGGCAACACCAGACACCTTCCATCCTCGACCTTATTCTCACGAATGACGAGGATTTCATCGCACCACCGACATCACACTCGCCCCTGGGTTTGAGTGACCATGTCGTTCTCCACACACACACCCAAGTAGATATGATGACACCGGCTTTCCAATCGCACCCCTCCAGACGACCATGCTACCACAAGTCAAACTATGACGCTATCATTGAACGGCTGGCTGACCAACTTAGACTGCGGAACAACACCTCACGCTCAGATGACCCACACTCACTCTGGCTGCAATTCCACAACTACTCCATAGCTCTTCTCCAGGCATACACTCCTCTGAACAGAATTATTATCAACCCGGACAAACCCTGGTTTGACCGCTCCACTAAGACACTCGCACGCCGAAAACTCAGAGCATGGAAACGATACAGGACCACAGGTGCAGACGGGGACTACTCCTCGTACAGAACCATCACAAATCAGCTAACCAGTCTTATCAGGAACAAAAGGAAGAATTACGAGAAACACACAATTAGCTCAGGTGGAAAACGATTTTACGCCTGGGTACGACGCCACTGCAGCTCCAAGTCAGATGCACCAAAGGTGATCAAAACCGCCTCCGGAATCCTGGCCACTGACCAAGCCTCCATTGCTGAAACCTTTGTGAATGAATTCCACAAGGTCTACACTGCTGAGCCTCCACTAACCCCGGAACAGCAATTGCCTTCCTCCGATGACAGCATTGCCATCTTGGAAGAAATTGATTTCTCCATCGTCGAAGTGG
>LUGF01027879.1:24152-41500 GCA_001625245.1 Calycopis cecrops | reverse complement strand
GCCGCCCCCTCGCCGCAGTCGCGCAGCAGCGCGTGTGTGCGCTCGCGCAGCCGCAGCAGCTCCTCCTGCACGCGCTCCGTGATGGCGCGCCGGGTCTCCTCCTCCGATGCGTTCGCGCTTTGCAGTCTGGAAATAGAGCGACTTTATGTAGTCATTATTGTAGTGACCAGCTTCTTTAGCGGCGATAGGGCAAGGAAAAATATTCTGAGTTCACTTCAGCGACGTGCTATAAAAGTTAGGTACATGTTGTGATTACTTGACCGTTTTATTTTTTCACTTCTATCGGCAGTACGTAGGTACTATACCGCTACTATACGGGGATGAGGTGAAGAACTAAAACAGGCACTACACCTATGTCTACACCTATATGTAGAGCATGTTTTAGTTCTTCACCTCATCCCCGTATATTAGCGGTGGTGAATGCCGGCGAAGGATTCGTCCCTCTAGTATACAAGGGTTACTTGCAAAATACCAGTAGGCTCTTAGATAACATTTTTTACAACAACTACAACACATAATTTAATAAATTAATTTTATTTTTTTTTTAAGTTTTAAATGTAGTGTGGAGACGTTTGTAAATGATCGCCACGACAGCTGAGCACGGGTTTGTTGGCCTTATCTTGCACTTATAACGCTCGGGCGAAAAATTTTAATGTTTATTCTTACACAATGAAATATAGTATGAATTATGTATGTTACTAAAAACTTTTAATATTATATTTATTTTTTTTACAAAATCTACAGACCTTAAAGGTAATAACATTATTGGGGTTGGGTTATATGGGTTGTAATAATTTAAATTTAGATGTGTGCGCTTGAGTATAATCATAGTAGGTACTGAAAACCAACACAAACGTATGGCACACGCCCCTAAATGTTTGGCACCTTGTTTAATTTGTACCTCCGTCGGTCCGGAGCCCTCGGCGTCCGACTCGCAGTTGGCAGTCCGCCGGCGCCGCAGATAGATTGGATGGAAACTCTTTCTGAAATGTATGAGGCCTCGTAGTCACCTCCGCCTCCACCTCGCCACGTGCACGGAACTGAGCAGAGGCGGGTCGTCCTGCCGCGTAGGTAGATGTGGCGTCTGCGCTCACAACACGCCAGAACCTTCTGGTGTGAGGGGCAGCATAGTCGGAAGTTACCACAAATTTGTGATGGCTCGTTTGCGAAAGTTTTGTTAAATCATAAGGGGCCAACGAGTAGCCTGGTCTCGTCGGCGGCCTGTGCTCGTGTAACTCACTTGTCGAGCAGCGGCCGCAGCGCGATGGGCTCGCCGACGGCCAGCCACAGGCGGTTGCGCAGGCGCAGGCGGTAGGGCTCCACGTTGGGCAGCACGCGGTCCATGCCCTCGTGCCACACGGGCAGCACCAGGGGCGCGCGCCCCGCCGCTGCCGCCTCCGCCACCAGCCGTCCCACGCCCCACTTGAAGCGGATGCTCTCCTTCTCCACGTTGACTCTCCCCTCAGGGAATATGTGCACCCACTCGCCCAGCCGCAGCCGCTCCACGCAGAAGTCCATGGCGGGCTGCAACATGTTTTAAATATTATAGTGGAGATGCGAGAGTCTCGCTGTGGAAGCAGAAAAATGCTCCTCCGGCGCACTTCTTAGACCCTGAAGAATGTCTTCCCTTTGGCCATAATCTACCATGGCCAGTGTGGAGGGCACTATATATGCTGCGAGCCCAGGTTGCTGGCTGTCAATCATTTATATCCCGTATTAGAAGTAGGACACTGGAGACACCGCACTTGACAGATGACCCTACTTCTTACATTTCCACCAAATCCATGCGCTGACCGCGGCACACTTCACCTACGCTCGTTCTGTCATACTGATCTCTACCAAGTGCTAGAGTGTCGTGTTTGGTACAGTAGTTACCTGATAGACGCCGGCGCCGCGCACGACGGGCACGCACTTGCCGAGCGCGAAGAAGGCGGAGTGCAGCGCATTAGTGAAGCAGATGTCGTGCGCCGCCAGCGCCCAGCGCATGCGCGCGCGGCGCACCAGCGTGCCCGCGTCCAGCACGCCTGCAACACCACGACAGCTGTGAGGGAGATGACGGTGGCGATGCGGGGAGCGGCCGGGAGTGAACAACCGGCCCATTGGGAGGAATGAAGTGCGGACGTTAGTGGCAGTGGGTCACCAAACTGTTCCGACAGCTCGTGTGCTATAAGACAGTGGCTCTCGTCCCGCCCTTCTGCGGCGTGGCTGTAGACAACTGACAACTAAGACAGCGCCGCCTGTTATACTTTTTACTTTAATAACATATATAAGAATATTCTCCTGACATCAAACAAAATAAAAATTAATCACGCGAGATGCCATTGATGTATCCCATAGAGACTATTTGTTCTGAGTATATAGAATATAGACTAGGACACTAAACTTAGTGTGAGGTTTCTGGTGTACATTTTTGTTTACATTCATCTAAATGAATGTGAACAAAAATGTACACCACAACTTCTTTTATTAACATGAAATCACTTTAATTAATAACCAAAGATATTTTGATGGTTATTCTAAGGCGTAATTAAATTATTCTTTCAAAATTCGTGGCATTCTCGTAGTACCTACCTACATAAGAATTTTTAAGTCTTTAAATTCCTTTTTTGTAGAGAATGCTTTTAATTAACAATGACGATACAACATCATTTACATTAAGTTACAATTTGCAGACTTGCCTGGCCACCGTGGTACCACATGCGTTCAATATGTCTGTAAACGACAGACACACAAAAGAATAACGGCATCGGTAATCATTCACCATGAGGTGCCCCGCGCCGTCCGCCCTGCTAGATAACTGTTATCAGCGTTATCAACAACACCCCGCGGACGATAAGGGCTGCAGACGGCTGATAACCGCTCCTTTGTGCCGCACTGATATGCTGATATCGGACGCACCTGCTGCGTAGTACGTGTACTCTACGTACTGAAACACCTCAGGAGTACGACGCCACAAGCCACTCGGTACAACACGACGTCACAGTGCCCACTAGCAGTACTAGAGCTGTGACGAATATATTCACAATCAACATGCATAACACGTTATGGGAGAAATATAAAGTTAGTTCAAGAACAAATTTTCAATGAATGTGTAAATAATGAATCACAAACGCGGAAAGCGCTGCAATAGACGTGACCGGCTGGTGGTGGCAGCGGGCTGCAGTCGCGCTGTAGGACGGACGGAGTCGCACGGCACACCCTGGACATGCGCGAGACTCCGTCCCCTGTGGGCTGTGCCTGCCTCCTAGAGAAGGGTCGCTGGGAAATGTGTCAAGAACTGCTATGTAGTTTCCCAACAGGTGGAACTTGGACAAGACAAAAGCACCTAAGTAGGTATACCGAGTTATGTGAGCAACTCACTTCTTGAAGTTGCTGATCAGGACATGTACCTGGGACAAGCAGTCCCATAGGCTATTTGACAGTATTAAAAATAAAAGCTTATTGAATTTAATATTTAATTAATATGATTTTTAAGTCATTATGTAGTGAAATAATTTGTAAATAATAATCAATACTTTATTTTAAAATAAATTTTTAAATTTTTTATTTTTATTCGTAAGTCACATGACACGAAACGACATGACTGACGACGAAATTTTTGTGTTGACGACGACGCGACGTACACGTGCGTTAGCCGTATGGTAACCGTGGTAACCTGTCAAACGTTGATACAAATCACAGAGGCTGTATTCCGAAATCTACTGATAGTACTAGTTAATTACTTTATAATGTAACTTATTTTTTTCTGTATTCTGTAATATGCACAATAAAGTATATTTCATTTATTCATAGTACACTTGGCAAATTTCTAGCTCAACTTATGGATTTCACAACTGTAAAATGTTCTGAACAGTAGTGGCAGTGATTTTTGGATCGCGATCATAATATTTGTTATTAGTCACTAAGGTCACATAATACTTGTCATTGTCGTTACAAAGCAATTCCGCCACAAGACGCCGTAGGCCGGCCGTTTCAAAAAGGTCTTCTCGTCCGTATTCCAAAACATCGCAGTGCCTAATGTCGTGTCTGAGCAATGTATAAAGAGCTGCTACATATTCCCCATATGTAGAAAATGAAATTTCTACATAAAAGTTGCGGACTTGTCGAATTGCCCTCGTGCATTAGTTATACCACATCTGACATTTCAGACCATTGCTATGGTGAATTTAGCAAAAATATATATACACTTTCCTTTCGGTTCTAAACAAAGGGTGAATAGATATTGTGTGCTGTCTACTATGTACGGTACCGAGGTGTCACCCGCAGGTGAGAACATAAACAATAATCACCGGCTACGGACAACACATTCGACTATAATTACTTATGTAACATAATTTTTGTCGCTTATTTACGTAAGTTTTTCGAGTTTCCTACTCCGCCGTCCGTCTGTGTGCTGTCACCATGCTGTGTCTCACCGACTCTAAGCTACGCAGTTGAAATTTTCACAAACGAGTCCAAATGACTTCATTATTTCATTCAAAAAATAATCTATCTAAATATTGGATACCATGGGGCTTCTCGACACAACGGACAGTAGCTGAAAACAGTAACAAAAGGCCTGTCCTTTTAGGGAGCTGGGAAAGATGTGTTGTTGTCGTTATTGTATGTGTAACCAAACTACGAGTGAGGACGTGACGTGTAAGGGTATATGTACGGCGTAACTGTTCCGTATTCGATAGCTACACGTAGGTCCCTACGAGGCACCCTATTGTATAACGTATGGAGTAAAGGACTAAGAGCGCACATCGCCCTCCGGGCCGCCTCATCTGTAGCGGCCCACCGAGCACTACAAAGCCGCCCCGTGCGGCGGCAGCACGTTACTGGCTCCTGATAACGATATCTTTAGTTTTCGCGCATATTACCTGCTCATTACAATTACACTACTTTAGTGGACTTTATCGCGCTCTACTTAGTAGGTAATATTTATTTATAGTGGATACAGTACCTGTAGGTACGGGAGGGCAGACGAGCAGTCGCGAGTCTTTTGATGACTACCGACGACCCTGGAAATAGGCTACGGCTCTCTCTGTAGTGTTCTGTAAAGTGCCCCCAGGACTTTACATTTGGTCCTTCGAGACAGCTCCCCCTATAGTATATTACGTAATGTCCCCTCAGGACTTTACATTTGGTCCTTCGAGACGGCTCCGGGGTTGTTAGGGCATTAGGTTACAGCTCCCCCTATAGTATATTACGTAATGTCCCCTCAGGACTTTGCACCGCATGATTGTTACGCTGATGCTTTGCCCCCCTTTCCTCTTCCCTTCTCTGAGATCTGATCTGAGAGACACAACACACACACGCAGACGCGACCGCATAGCTGTCACTGGCGGCAGCGCACGTGCAGTGTGTGACAGGCACTCTCGTCCTCACCGCGTGCCCCACCGCCGCGCGAGTGGCGGCCCGCGCCCAGGAAGTGAGAGGCGCCGAACTGGTTGACACTCCAACTGCGTATTAACTCTACGACCGGTGTACGCCTGTACGTGATATTCAACCGCATTCAAAACAACAAAATATCCAAAATAAACTTAATTGAACATCTTATCTATACGACTACGCACGCACACACGCACACACACACACTCACACATACGTAAGTACACAATACACATATCTCGTTACCCTGAATCCCTTACGGGGTCTCCCATGGAGGACGGAGTGCCATAACTGACCAGCCTCACATACCACTTGTGTAACAACATGAATTTCTTTTAAATTGGTCGATTGAAAGGGACATAAAGTAATTGAGTGATCCGAGTGGCAAAAACCACCCTTCAACGTCGGTACAAAGATTATAACGTCGTCTGAACCCCCCTCCCCGTCCCCTCTAAATAGTCTCTCACAAGCCGCAACAAACGGGACGGTAGCTGCCGCGTCACGTCGGAACTGACGGCACGTCTTCCATTCACTTTAACAGTCAAGAGTATACAAACGACGGGTCCCTGAATAGAAGCAGCTACAGGCGCCGCGGTAGTGCCCCCGCTGACGTGGCGCGCCACTACAGGCGGACGTCACGTGTTACACTTTACAAACTGGAAGTCCACATTAGCATACGGCAGTGCGCCGGCAGCTCTCGCCAGCCGCCCGCTCGCGAGCTGTAGCCGGTTTGTGCGCCGGCCACTCGCCTTAAGTGATCAAAGTTATATAATATGTATATGTTATATGTTGCGCACTTTTTCCCCGCTCTATCCGATAGTATATGGAGAGAAAGACTTTAACGACCGCCTTTACTGCCAGCGCGTCCCTTGACGCTGGCATTAGGTGAGACGTACCCTCACGGCCGTCTCGTCTCATAGTACCTGACGTCAGGTACTGCCCGCGCGGCTGTTGACACCCGGCGACGGCAAGCGCCCGACGAGACCCCGTAGACCTTTCAGCTCATCAATCAGTGAATGTAAATATGAAACAGCGACTAGATCACGCGTGCAGACGCAGGCGCCGGCCGCTGCTCAAGGCTGTTCTAATTTAACGGCCAATTAACTTGATAACCAGTCGTTACTGGCGGAGAGCTTGCACTTGAGTTTGGGAAATGTTTGTACATCCGCACAACCCGGTCTCTCTGTAAAGTCTACCTATTGTAGTAGCGCTGACCTGTGACAGACATTTGTACATGTGTTTGAATGTCGAGTTACTGACTGAAACATGTCACGTTCTGCGTAACGCTTTACCGCCCCTGCGTATCTCGAGCACCTCCGACAACACTGGAGACTCTGTGCAAGTCGAACGGGCAAGAAACCTTCGCCTAATTGTGGTAATTGTGGTTCACACACGTTCGGAGCGTGTGCGTGGTGAGGCACTCGATCATTTTGAATTGTTTATTTACAAGGACGGCATCACCGCTGAGCGGTTCAGTTCTGCATTATATTTCAATACAAACACAGGATATTATATATTCTGTTGTGAGTGTATCACATGAGTCACGGACATGATAGTGATTCTGTAATCTCTGAATCTACAACGTCTTTGACAATAGGTCATACAAGCGCAGTAGTGTGCGTGGCGCGTGCTACACTCGCTTCACACTTGTGTGTGTAATGACCATGATTCCATCATGTATACCAGTAGTAAGCTGATTTCTGTTTCAGTGACCACGGGACGAGAGCTGCTGAACTATCTGTTCTGGGCCCAGTTCCACGATCCCCAGCCGCAGATGGGCAGAAAAGTAAAGAGAAGAAAATAAAAATAAGTAAATTATAATCGGCAAACTCCAGTCGTAACTAATATTGCTACATATATCTTGATACAAAAAATTCAAGAAATGTCATCATCGCGGCGCCCGCGGACGGTGACTTGCAGTTCACATTGAAGCGACAGCAAAACAAAAGTATCGCAGGTTCCGAATATTGTCATATCGCGGACAATTCGTGTGATACGAACTACATATATTTTTGTAATGTTTTTCAGTGATACAATTATAATTTGCCCATAATTTGTATCTGTCATTATGGCGGCACCAGTGACACACCGTCCGTAACAATTTCAACTGACTACCTGTCACGGTTCATGAGATACAGCCTGGTGACTAACGGACCGAATTTCAGTAATAGGGTACCAAGGAATACCCTTTGGGTCCGGTCCCTAAAAACTGTGTGTCGCGTCAGCTCCGACTTGTATTTGTCCACACGGCGCACCTCCAATAATTCCAAAAGTAGCAAACTTCAATTGTAGTTACACAGGACACCACCGCACACCCGGTGTAGGTACACGCAGACGCCCCCGGGGACGGACGCGATACACGTCAAGTCAGATAAGCACACACGTACGACCACGAACCGTCCGAACGACACCCGCAGAGTAGGGACAAATAATACTGCCGTATCGTTTCGGTGTCCTGAGATTACCGCGCGCGAGTCTTTTCACCCGTCAGAGGATGAAGAGGGGACGGGGGACAGGGGACGCCCGGGTCGTGATACTCTCCATCGCAGAGGCCAGCTCTGCTGCCGCGCGCGAGCTTCCACCGACGTCAGAGTCGGGGGCTGAGCGACCCAGCGGTCTCTCTGGCCATGATAATAAGAGTTAAATTAGCTAATATAAAGAGTCTGCATCTCTCGTATCTGCGGGAGGGTTGACTGCCTCGTGGTCTAGTGGTAAGCGTGTTCAACCACAGACTTGAGGTCCTGGGTTCGAATCCCATGTTGGACCAAAAATTGGTATTGGGATTTTTCAAAGGTCTAATAACAGTCCGGAGTCAGGAAGTTGGCGGTGATACACCCCCGTGCCTCGTAGAGCACGTTAAGCCGTCGGTCCTGCGCCTGATCTCCCACCGGTCGTGTCGGATTGCCGTCCCATCGGAATATGAGAGTGAGGGAATAGAGAGTGCACTTGTGTCTGCGCACACACTTGTGCACTATAATATGTCCTGCGCAGATGGCTCGTCTCTATAGAGACGGCCGCCGTAGCCGAAATCGGCTGGGAGGATATTATTATTATTATTATCTGCGGGAGACTGGGGTCGCCCGACCAGCACACAGCAGGCCGATGAAAGCCGTATTGGGCTCCTCCGTAGTCACACAGTTGACTACGAGCTCCGCAGACTCCTGATTGATCGACTATCAGTTTCCGAACTGTTGACGTAATTAAAGGTTACAGCTGTGTTTTTGGTTCGGTTGGTTCGTAAGTTTCCGGTGGCTAGGGCAGGAGGGCAACACGCATATCAATTGTGCGGATGTCTGTACTCTGTAGTCACGTGGGCGCCGGCAGTCATCACTCACTAGCTGATCTATCAACCTATACGCGAGACTGTGAATATGTAGACTGGTTTGTTACAGTGTAGCATCTTCCAGGATCTCTGAGAGTGTGTGTACTGACCCCACAGGCCGGGGTCGTCGAAGCACGAGTGGTGGTTGGACACGGTGAGCAGCGGGACGCCCTGCGGCCTCCGCACCGCCCGCAGCAGCGCCTCCCGGTTGTACACCGTCGTCTTGTTCAGCAGCTCTGCAACAGACACACCGTCACACTCTCGCCACGGGTGCGGTAACAACTACCGCGGCGCTCACCTGTACTCAGAAGTACCATCAATCAAACCATTAGACGACTTGATCGGTGGCGGGCCCAGCGCATATGGTGTAGGCAGCTTTATGCTCACCGCACACTTATCAACGCGCAAAGGGAACGTAAACGCCGTAAAAATAAATAAAATAAAATAAACGCATCGCCTCGAGTCGTTCAGTATTCTTTGTATGAAACTCCATACTGCTACGCACACTAATGGGAAACGTGACGTATTCTCCTCGCCTCGAAAAGAGAATGCGATACGTTTACGTTCCCTTTCCGAGTTGATAAATGTGCGGTGATCTTTAGCTTGTACAATGGCGGATTATTTGCCTAGAGCCTACGCACGTCACGCATATGCGTCATTGACTTCATGATGATGGAGGGATAGATGTAGTAAACATGTATTTCACACAAAAACAGATTGTGGTCTGGCGGTGCGTGATGCCGGAGCCAAGAGCTCCATCTGCCTACTGCTGCCCCGGCCGCTGGTGCTGCGGCGTGGCGGGAGCACAATAAGTAGAACTTAACAAGATGGTGAACTCTAAGACTATTAAGTAGACAATTTAATTTAAATAAAAATAAATGTTTCTTATTAACGTGATCATCTCGGGAGCAACATGGCCACGAGTTTTGAGCGCCTTCGCTCGGCCCGTGCCCAATAACATCTTAGTGCGTACATAATTATGTATCGCAGTGCTCTCTAATTCTCTAATTTAATATTTTTACATAGTAATTAATATACATCATTAATATGTATATTAATTACGCCGTGTCGTCCTCAATTTCTAGACTAGTTTTTGATACCGGTCTCAGGCGGATTACATTCTTGTACTTATATATATATATTTAGTTACTTAAAATAATTGAAATGTTCGTTTAATCGCCAAGTACGCAAACTGTATACATATTGTATAACTATTGTAATTTATGTGCACTTGCTATTTTAACGATTTCTGATTTACATATATTGACGGTTAGTATGTGTTAAGCTTTATTTTTGTTGCCTACCAACTCATTACGGACAACTCATTTTTTGAAAATATGTGTACGCAACGATCGCAGAGATTATGTAAGGTTTTCCAAAATTTATAGCAAACAGATTTCAATGACTACACACTGTCACTCAAATACGCGCAATACAAGATAAATACTCTATGATTTCTCCTAAACAATATTTCCCAGACCATTCATATCAATTGGTGACGCCTTTTCAGGTGATCTTTCATCCAGATCTGGTAGATTTCTGACAATATCAAAAGGAATAAAGGATATCATGTCGGAGGAACACTTCTCCCATCCCCGACTCATGAATCGACGTTTCAATGGGTGGCTCAAATAGTTGATGGCCGCAGCAGGCACAGGCGCAGCTGCAACTAGGTCTCTCGCAGACGCTGGGCGAGTGGAATATGAAATAAGGCCGCAATGTAATCGTCGCCGAGGGACGCGCCGCACCCGCACCAACACAACACCACTTGTTGGAGGACGTGGGCCAGCACGTAGTTTCTAAAACCAATTCTAGTTTTACTTCTAGTAGATGGATAACATGTTACAGTAGTCTTATCACAAGACATCTCATTTTCTTCTGTCATCTATTGAATGACAATACGATACTTTAGCAGAACTAACAAAATAACCCGGAATTTCTAGGGTAGAGACATCGAACGATATACCCTTGACTGTGGAGCTTCCCAATTGCTATTCACAATTTAGAGTCAACCATTGTCATCCAAGCAAATAATCCTTATTGGACAGGTCTGTTCTTTGAGTGTTGGTCGAGACGATATCGGTAATAATTACTCCGCAGTGGAATGACTCGAGACGTGTGGCCGTTTAGTAGCCAGCATTGGGCTCTGGCCTGATCCAGCGGCGCCGGCCGCGGCTACTCCGCAGCCGGCGCCGGTGGAGGCGCGGAGGGCGCTACAGCTACTAGTGGGTGTACAGCTACAATGATCTCACCGCGTTCCGCCGGCGCCGCGCCCGCGCCGCTCCCGCTGGCCGCCCCGCTATGGTCGGTAACGCGGCCTAAACAGACAACGCCTTAGCACATTAGAGGCACGACGGCACGGAGGCACAGGTCACACATGAAACAAGCTAGCAAGCGACAAGCCTACGTGAAGTGAGAATGTGCTCCCTACGGGCTGGCGCCTGGCGCGAGCTCTGCGCCACATCAAACAAACAGTGGGACACAGCACAATGTGTTCATGTCTCTAGCATTAAGTCGGTTTACCCGCTTATGATATTAAAGCGCCAATTGGTCGTATCACACAATATTTTTATATCAAACCACCCCTAAAACTAACAATAGTACGTTTTTCAGCAAATGACTGAACAATTTACAACCTACCTATTGATAAAAATGTCCGAGTGATAAATTTTAGGATCCGAGTGGGCGTTAAAATCATTTCTGTTAAAACCTTCAAAATGTTAGGGCTCGTAGATGGAGGCCTCACAAATGTAGCCGAGTTAAAATGTCTGTATATTGTAAACAGGATTTAGAGCTCCCCGATTTCAGTTTCGCCTAATTCAATGAGTCTTTCAAATTAATTGGTTACATCTGTCCTGTCCACTGTGAACAGCCACCAGAGCACAATATACTTTATGTTATGGAACATCGTGAGCAGTGTCCGTCCTACATGCAGCGCGCTTTAAAGTTCAATCACAATTCCCTCTGAGCCTGCCTTATCACTTTATGGACTTATCCAAATCTCACAACTGTCATGTTACATTACATATCAACGGAATGTTGATCTCTAGAGTCATGACGTCAGACGTCTTGTATTAAACTCCGAACTTATTCGAGACGTTCGTTAAATAGAGACACAGAGACTCGTTTATAATCTAATCTCATCTCAACAAGTATTTAGTATCCGAATATAACCATTTGAATATTTTCATAAACCGATGTCTCGTCATATTGACAATAAAGCAGGTCTTAACTATTTTTATTCTCGCAAGATTCTTGGCTAACGGGTTTAATATCTTTCATGATGTTGAATATGATGTTGCATATTGAAAGGATAAGGATATAGGAGTATATTTAGAAAACTAAAGGGAGGGTATATTTGCAGACTAAAATACATTGTAAATTTCAACAGATAGGATATAATTAAATTGAATTTTTAACTTTTGCAAACTGAACAAACCAAAATTTAAACAAAAAAAAATATATTTAATTAAATCATAATTCTGTAATTCTTTTTATTATTTAAAAATATCATCATTATCAACTCTTATCTGCCTGCTTCAGAGCATACATTTGTTATGAAATACCGTATTATCCAAACTTCACTGGCCACTGATTGTCTGTAATATTCATTGTTCAGTCACTGAAGCAGTAAGATTTGCTTCTATGATAGTTTCTTAATATATCTTACTAAATTTTATTTTATAGTACAAACCATGTGGGGTGAGCATGTTGTTAAGGTCAAGTTACATATTATCACGGCTATGCAGACAATTTGGCAGCACAACCAGGCATGTACCTCTCCTTTGCGTGATATGGCCACGCATGTGGATTTTGGAGGAGAGGTTGCAACACATTAAAAATAAGACTTAAGCTAGCAATCACATTAATAAAGGTGTGTCTGTAATTAAATATCTTTTTTCATGGTACAAGGTATTAAGGAATATATTAAAATTTACTTGTATTGGCTTTTAAATATTGTTATTACATATAAAACTGTAATTTATTCTATTTCAGCTTACTATTATTATCAATTATAATAACTCAAACCAGATCTATTATCAATTATAATAACTCAAACCAGATCTTGTCTATAAAAGGTTTGGTGAGTATTCCTATTCAACTTCCTTGTAATGTGGAAATTCTGCATTTTTTTGTGCTTTTTCAACATTAGCCGATTCCTATTTCAGAAAGTTAAAAAAGCCCTAATGTACTTCAGCTTCCTCTTATTATATTAAGAGGACAGAATTTTGAAAAAACTTTTCACGCTGCATGCACATTACAATAGAAACGGCAGCTGATGGCCGTAGACACTTTGATTTGAAAATAATTAAAATTTATTTTAAAACTTTCACTTTTTTCTCTCTCTCAACAGTTCCCTCATCCCTGTCCGTTTCCTCGCAAAGCCCTCATCCTTAAACTTTGTGCTTGATAACTTCTTTTTCGCTTCCTTTTCCACATAATCACAAACTCACCAATCTTAATCAATAATTACATGCTATGTAAATTATGATAAAATTTTATGGACATATTAAACCCTAAAGTTTTAGCAATAAAATTTGATTATAATTAACAAATCTTTTCAACATTTGTTGAATGTTTTTTTGAAAAGAAGAGATTTTTTTATAATGAAAGAGTAATATTTAATTAATAATGAACGGCAAAGCTTACTCAAATTATACACAAGACATGGGCGCAAGTTGGTATTAGAAAACATCTGCACGAAAATGAGGGTTTTAAGAATTAAATAATTTTTTTTTCCTAGCATGCTGTGTTTTTTTTCAAGCGTAATGGGATGGAGAATGTATTTGATTATTGAGTCATGCATATGTATCATAGAATACAATGCTTCATTTAATATTGGCAATTTTTAAATTTAATGAATGACAAAATAATACAAATTAATATTTTATTATTTATGTTTACAGCAAATGAGTGAGGGTGTGTAGCAAGTGACCATAACGGCTCTGCCAACCCCAACTTCTGCCTCCTTCACAAAGGCTCTGTAGCAAGGTAATTTTTTTACTTGTCTTAAGGTATGTACTCGGTTTTTCGTACTCATATTATGATGATGAGTTGGTTTTTGATATTTACGATCTATTGAGTGATACCACTACAAAAGTACTTTTGTGAATTTTCATATTTATGGATAAATTTGTCATAGTCATTTCCATAGTGTGACAATGTCGGGATGTTAATAAGCTATTCTCTTCCTCCCCACTCCCTTGAAATTTTTGCAAATGTAGTCTAATTCAAGCCCCATGGCACAAATAAACATGGCATGACACAATAAGAATTTTTGTGTAAAAACCTTTAGTGTATGTTTTTAACTTAGGGCCAAGCACAATTAATATGAAACTGATATTGGTTAACATTGATTTAATTTGCATATTAATGTAATTTAGTATGTAAACCAACTTTATAAGTACTGCTTTTTCACCAATATTTCAATTTAGTCTTCAGATTATATATTAAAATTGCCAAAATCTTGATATATCTTACTGATATGACATAAGCTCATTTACGTTACGTTAGTAAATCAGATTATCAAACAATATGCAGTCTTTGTGTACAGCAGGTATCATTTTATAAATTTTGCACTAAATGTAGCACTTAATGCAAAATTAATAATTATTGATACCTACCCGTGAATTATGAGAATACATGATATGCATTGTAAGCAGCTAGTTCATGTTTCGCTGAGGTAAGTTGGCGAACAATCATGTTACGACCCGATGCCGTCGTTCATGTTTATTCATGTTTGTAATGCTCATGTTCTACTGTGCAACTTAACACTCACATGGGACTTACCTAAAATGATCTTACTAAATAGACCAACTACAGCCACTGTAATAGAACTGGCACAGTTCCATAGTCTACCAGGATTTCGTAGTCTCGGAATGATCCAACCGATGTCGTAGCCCATAGTGAAAGAAACACACACGGATATTCACGTAAAAACTTTAAAAATACATTATAAATTAACTTCTTTGTACGCTGGTGTTATTTTATTCAAAAATTAATATAAAAGTCCACACAACACCCGTAATATGTGCGATAGGTACTGTGAAACAAATGGTCAATGGATTATGGAATTTGAACGATGATCAGCAATGACAGTGACAGTGACAGATAGTTTTTTTTATGATACAGTCGGCACATAGATTCACAGAAATAAAGCGTCATAAACAATGATATTAAATAAAATATAAACAGATATGTTTTTATACTACACGAGCGCGTTGTGAAGAATAGAATACGTGTAAATTGGAACGTTTTTAGCAGTTAGATGTGTGGAACATATCACCGACATGTTACTGAACTGATTTCAACTTTCAATTGCAATTACTAAGAGCGTAATTTATATTGTATCATTGGTCACAATATTATTAGTCATAAATATTTTTTTTTTAATAAGGGATTAAAAATACTATCTGGGAGCTTCGGTCTCAATAATGCTGGATTGCCAAAAATTTCACCATATGGCACACTTATTAAACATACCAAGTTACATTACCGTAACTTTAATGCCGTACATTTTATTATCATATTGTATTGTCATGTACTCCTTTATTAATTCGTCATTCACCCATTGACTAGTGAATGGTTAAAATATCAAAATTATAGGGCACTTCCTGATACCCTAGAAAGCTGAAATTTAGCATATGACCTAATATTACGACACAAAAAATAACAAAATTGAAATACCTGTTTATTTGTTGACGCATGGGAACACTATGTGATTAAGTGGAGGGATGACATACGCAAAGCTGTGGACTGGAAGTGGGAAAGGTTAGCCGAAGATAGAGACCAGTGGTGTGCTATGGGAGAAACTTATGTCCAATAGTGGACTGAAAAAACCGCTGATGATGATGATGATAATGGGAACACAATCATGTAAGATACCTAAGAGCCCGGGTGACTCCTAGACCTATGTCGGTCTCGACACTTGGAGATGCAACACCGACTACACTTCTGTGTGGAAACCTCGCACAATACTCTCAGAGCGATTTCAAAACATACAAAGGGCTTTACACCAGATATTTTGCTTAAACTATCAGCGGCATCTCTCACATGAGCCCCAACGGTCAACGTTTGAAGATATTTGGACACTGACGACGACACTGACCGTCGACGAACTTATTCATTTACATAAAATAAGTAACGGCAGGACTTCCTGCTGCGACCAACTCCACCACTTTCACGGTACCGTTCAACACGCAGACGGCAGACGGGAGAGGCCCAATTGTCGAGATTGCGCTCGAAATTATAGTGAATGAATACAATTTTTATTATCTGTTGCAATAAATAATAATATTTTAATTTTATATTTGCATTTTTTATTTTATTAATTAATTTAATTGCTCTTTTTTGCATTTAATCTTTACCTACCCTGTAGGTAATTGACCTTTATTCATTTTATATTTATATAACTCATAACATTAATAAACAGAGAGTTGTGAAAAAATAAAAATAAAATGATATTATTTTTATCGTGGATACTGCCTGGCGTAAACAGAGTACTATAACGCCTGCTGCTATGAGTTTGAAGGAGGTATTCCTGTGCAGCAGTGTTATCTATATTGTTAAACTGTCCCTACAACTATGCCAATCTGGCTGAATGAAGCAGTAAATGATACGACTTGGATAAATTGTATATTTATTTATCGCATAATTACAACATATTCTTATTCTTATTTCATATAATCCTAGCTAGACTTCCATGCTGACTTTAATGTATGATTGTTCTTCGCGCACGGAGACGCGTCGTAGAATGAAAAAAATCTTACGTCTGTCAACAAAAGACAAATTTTCAAAGCATTCCAATATTAAAAATGAGTATACTCTTTTTCTTTAAAGTATATCCATTTAAAGGTTTTACCGAAAGGTACGAAAATACTGTTCGAGAAGACTCTGCTTGTCTGCTAACCATTACAGTACAGAGTTTTCCTCTGTCTACGCTGCCCGGGGATGTCATTCAGGAACCGAAACACAGCTCAGCTCGTCAGTAGAGGCGTCAAGGGATTGCCGCCACTGGTTGGCCCTGAGGTCTCTTCTAGGGCGAGCTAGACACTAGAGAACCTAGAGCACCTTACTTACTGCTTTATGCTACATTCATGTTTAATAAACTATTTTCTATCCCTATCTCTATAAAGTGTGAAGAAAAGCCAGAACCCGGGCCACGCCGAACTACACGGCTCTCACTGGACTCCTATGGCGGCGTGCTTGCAATATCCTAAGACGAATATAAATTTTGAATATTAATAGGCGTCGACAATCACAAAAATACTGCTTAAATGCACTTTATGTTACTAAATATATCACAGCCAAATAAAAAACAAATGAAACAAATTTGTAAATTATTATTAAGGTTTAATTCACAGTCGGCACTAAACATTCATTTTTTTCATTCATTTATTCAACTATTAAAAAATCCATTTACCTACTTACACTCGTTACATAGTAATTTAGTGGAAATTATTTTACTAAAAGTTATCTACATAAATAACACTACACACTACTAGGAAACTGATTGGCCAGCGCGGCGTTTGATAGAAAGCAAGAGAACTATAAGACTTTATGTAAGGCAATATCGAATGATTTCCACACCGAGAGTTCCTAGAAATACCCCCTTGTCCAACAGCAGTTGCGTTCACAAAATCCGGTCTACGGA
>LUGF01027879.1:5909-18452 GCA_001625245.1 Calycopis cecrops | reverse complement strand
GCTTGGCATGCAGCACGCACAGTGACATCTGCCGCGAGAGTCGCTAAAGAAGTCATTATTCGCCGGTGTGTAGTCAGATGTTATCGGAGCGATGCACTTAAATAATGGGAAAACCGAAAACTCACAGGAAAATACTCGGTTGTGCAATTGTACTGGAGGTCGGACGTGGAAATGTTTTAATACTTAATATTTACGGTAGCCTGAATATATACAAACTTGTGTGGCTTTCTCGTAGTTTCTTTAAAAAGTAAATCTTTATTTTCCATTAATGATTTTTTATTATGGTGTATGAGGGCAAACGAGCAGTCGGAACCATTTTCGTAACAACCGACGCCCACAAACATCCGCATAGAGGCTATACAGATGCGCTGCCGTCCTTTCTCCTCCCACCTCCATGGGCCACCGGCTACTTATACACCGCACGAAAAGTGACAGCACAGCTGTCACTTTACGCCGGTCTCGTGCACAAACTATATAGAGGTCTCGTGTAAGCGAAAGGTCTTGCCGGCCCAATTCGACTGTATGCAAGCATGCAGTGTGGCACTATCTCTTACCAAAATATAGGGAATAAAATAAAAAGAATAAAAGTTGGGAACTATATCGCCAAAACGAGTCTAGCGACCAGGTAGTTTGTTCCACTCCCTTTTTAGGGTTCCGTAGCCAAATGGAAAAATAAACGGAACCCTTATAGATTCGTCATGTCAGTCTGTCCATCAGTATGTCACAACTCACAGCCATTTTTTTCCGAAACTATTGGGACTTTATAATTAAAACTTTGTAGGTTGATGTATTCTGTAAACCGCTACTTGAATTTTGAATAAAAATAAATTAATAAAAATTAAGTGGGGGCACTCCTTACATAGAACTGAATCTAAATTTTTTTTCCATCCAACCTGTATGTGAGGGGTGTCTATGAATAGGTCTTCAATCACGTTAAGGTGACTAAAACCATTTTTGGTTATTGTTTGAAAGATAGACGCTTACAAATTGAAAAAAGTGTCCCCCCCTCCTTTTAATAAAATAAGAGAGTGAGAAATCTAGAAAAATGTATATGCTGTAGATCTCAATCTCAAAACTATCTACGAAAATTGGTTAGCGCGAGATATCATTATTAGTTTTTGAGCAGTAATAAATTTTCAAAAAACGTAAATTCAACTTTGTCGTTCATACAAGCGCTATGAAAAACCAAGATACCTTTCGTTGGGACGGAACCCTCGGTGTTTGAGTCCAACTCACACTTAGCCGGTTTTTTTGTTTTGTGTGCGTGTTATGTTCATGAACACACAGAAACATTAAGATATCATTATGCCGTTATTAATTCAGTAATTTTTTTAGCCTTAACATCGGTATTACTAAATGAACCATGATAAAATCCGTCCAGATTTTTTATAATTATGGGCATTGAGTATTCAACAGAGATCGCTCCTGGCGACTGTACCCGCGCTGCTGCGCCGGCGATGCGGGCGGTGACGGCCGCTGGGACACGCGCCGCGGCCAGAAGCAAAGAGCCCGCTGCTACACGGACACCTGGGTTTTTGTTGAACAAGTGTGCTCCTGAACCATAACGAGCTCCGACCTATTTGCTGACCACCGACGTCCATTAACATCCTCATATGCAGATGAATTGCCCTCCTTTACCCCCTCCCCCGACGGACCGACGGCCACCAGGTCGTCCCGGCCCAATTCGGCTGCCCTTCACAATGATCACTCACTTACATGTGTAGAATATAGAGATGGAGCAAGTCATAAACTAATATAACTTGACTATCTTTTTCTTTATAGCATAGGGGGCAAACGAGAAATCGGAGCCATTTCAAGACTACCGACGCCCATGGACATGCATATACGATTTACAAATGTGTTGCCCTCCTTCGTATTCCTCTACTTGCACACCGCACGAAACGCGACAGCCCGCCGTCACTTTACGCCGGTTTCATGTGAGCGCGAGGAACCTGCCCGGTCGTGTTGGCCCAAGTCGGCTACATGCATGCAGTCAACAGTGTGGCACTACCTCTTGCCATCTTTGTTTACTATCTACTGCTTATTTATATTTTAATGAACACCAACACCGGGTCAGGGCGCTACCACACAGACCGCACCGACCCAGCGCTGCCACCAGAAGTTTCCTCATCTTGTTATAATGTCTACCATAACTCCGTTTATTACCGTTGCTAACGAAAAGGAAATAAAGTGGAGAAATCGACTGTATGTTTATTGTGGGTTGTACAAAAACCGATTTCGGCCAAAAACCCGCTGTTTCTCGAATTCCTCGCTTTCTAAGAACTACCAAAAAACATGATATTAAATAATTATTCATATTTTTTATAACTTATGGGAACAAACGCGCGATGACATGACATGGCATTTTTTGACACATGACATTCGCACAATTGCTATTCACTTCGTCACTCCTTCACTCAAATAGGGCACCGAAAACTCAGTAAGTGCACGAAACCCCGCCCACATCACGGCGGTACCATGAGAGCGAGAGGTACCTCCCCGGCCCACGCGGCGAGCCCCTAACTTTTTACTTACAATATAAATATGTAATTGTACATTGTTTTGTCCAGCGGCTCCCCTGCTAGCAGCTGGCGCATATCGGACCTCAGCGACTTCATTAAGGTATCTGCTGGCTGCTGGGTTTCCCCGCTCGCACACACACACACACACACACACGTCGACCTACATTCCGCCGCGCTGCGGGCACGTGTCGCGTACTCGCGTGAACTACTTCCAAATTGAGTTTCCTCCTTGTACTTCAAGAGCCGGTACACATTTTGGAACAACTTGTGTAACCGAACAGAAGACCTGGGCTTAGCAGCTGGATTTAGCCCCGCTTTTCTACCCTCCAGCCAGCTGTGTAGCATAAAGCGCAAAGTGTTAATGATATAGAGGCAGAACCTAGAATATAATATAATACGAGTATATTATTGTCTATCTAGTGACATGTTGACGAAGTGTTTGATACGTATTTCTGTAATTTCAATTTAATTATAAAACAAAAAACTATTTGGGAGCCGCTTATTAATAAAATCTTGAACAAAATTTACATTTATTAAATTATTTACATAAATGTTGGAATAAAAAGTTTGACGTTTTTTTGGTTGTCACATTTGATTTAAATACCCTCTGTGATGTTATGTATGTTGAAGTATGTAAGTGTACTGTAACTTTTCTAACTCAACACTCCACGTGTACGATCTTATCTAAGTATATTACATTATGTAATTTGAATATTACCTACACGTATATGTTAATAAGTATGTTATACAAAACTACATTCTATTATTTTATTACAATTTACATTGTATTGTTTGTAAAGCAAATAATAATATGTAAAATGATATTCGTACTGTTGCTTTTTTACGAAACTATTGAACAAGTTTAGATGAAATTGGACGACAAAAAAAACTTACTTAGCCTGAAAAAAATAATATAGATTTTGATAGCTTATAGGTGGGTAGATACTTAAGAAAATATTAATTACCTACAGATAATTAATAAGATTGCTTTGTCTTTGTTTTTTTTTAGGTAGAACTACGCTAACAGGCTGAAGGGCCAGTGCAGCTTCATCTGTATGAAAGGCGAGTGCCCTAAGGTAGCTCGAGCCTCTGTATTTGTGGTCGATGGAGGTTCAGACCCCCCCTCTTTCCCAGCCAGTCTGGGAGGAGGCAAACCGGATTATTAAGATTAATAGGTTATGCTATTATTATCTTGGCCAGAAGGACAGCGGGTGTCCTCCTCTCCCCACCTCTGACGGAGGGGAGCAGCTCACGCGCGGCAGCTAAAAAGATACCGACACGGGTCTTGAGCTAGAAGAGCTCTATGAGCTATCATGACTGGGGGGCCCGGACCCCCCCTCCACCACTGGCGGGTGGTACGACTCGCGCGCGGTTATCGCATTTTACCTAACCGGTACGGCGGTTTGATTTGAGCTCTGTAATAAAGCACTGTCGTTATTGACTAAGACTGAACTAACATAGTCGTTCTGGCTATTCGGAGCTGAACGTGTGTGCTGTTGTCTCTCAGGGTGTAGTTGTGGTCTGAACTGCGTCCGCGTCCGGATCCCCCGGACGGGGTGTAGTGTACCTGCAACGCGGCTGTGTGTCTGTCTCTGTTTGCGTGTCGTTATGATACGTGTAACAGCTGTAGTGATAACGTCGTATTCGTCAGCCAGAACATGTCTGGGACGTCGACCGACGTTGGTCACGCAGTACTTGTCTTTGTAGGCGCGATGCCTTTTAAGTACCCAGGGTGTACTTTGTCGCTTTGCAACCGCATCCGGCTTCACGGCCGACAGCGTGCCGCTCGCTCAGATGACGCCGCGGCCGACCGTCGGCGGGATGGCGCGGACATGTGCTGTTGTTATTGTGATCTTATTGCTATAACTTGCAGCTCGTGCTCCTATCAGTTAGTGAGTCCACGGTGGCGGTAGTGATGACAGAGGGAAGGGAATTTATTTTAATATTTGTTATTTCAGTCAGGTTCGTGTGGACTCCGTGGCGCAACGGTAGCGCGTCTGACTCCAGATCAGAAGGTTGCGTGTTCAAATCACGTCGGGGTCAAGGTTTTTTTACATTCCCAAGAACCATATGGTAATGCAACAATGATTAGGTATGTTGCCTGACTGCCGCGAGGCCCCGGTTGTAGCAACTTGAATAAGATGGGCTGTAGTACTGGCGACTATGGGAACCACTGGTATAAAGTCTTCAATCTTCACTACAGATACACTATAACAGGGATGGTCAACTATTTGCAGGCTAAGATCGATCTATTTCAATGATCGCTGTAGGATCTACCTTTTCCATAGGTACTTCATGAAATGTTACTAAAACCGTAAAATGTTGCATGTACAATCGTTGTATATTGACGGCCCGCGATCGGGTCCACCATAAACCGAGCGAGCGACCAGTCCAACGCTAACGGCCTGTTGGTCGCCCCTGCACTGTAATATTTTATAACTTAATTGATCCGAGGACATTTTTAAGTTTATAATTATCATAGAAATAATTATAAAAAATGACTTCATAAGGTTGGAGATGCCGGGGATCGAACCCGGGGCCTTTCACATGCAAAGCGAACGCTCTACCACTGAGCTACATCCCCTACGATCGCACGAGCTTAATAAAATCTAATAAAGGAAAATTTACATTTCCAATAAATTGGGACACGCTCTTGTCAACTGCTACCAAAATTTATTTTTGCTCGGGTTTTAAAGCGATATATTATAGTTTGTAACATGGTGCTGTCTACAGCTGCACACCGAAGGCGGGCGCGGCTACCTGTGGCCGGCGCGGCGCGCGGCATGTATACGGAAATTGTCCGGCTGATTCTAAAGCCGCCGGCACTGGCCCGCCGCGCCGGGTTCACGTGTGCCGGTGTCGGCGGAGTGTACAGTGTACACAGCCTCAAAGTATAGTACTAATGAATTACTTGTCAATTGTTTGTACAAAAATATGACATACATACACTTGTACTACTGAATGTCGAAGAATAATGTCCAATGTGACATGCGCTTTACTCGCGAGTCGGCACTCGCCCGGCGGCACAGAGTAAACTTACTCATGTGCCGCCGGCACCGGATAGGACTTTTAATTTTAAATTACACACAAAACTACTACTACATGTCGTATAGGAAACAAACGCTTTTTTTATGGAATTAGATTTGAACTGAACCTGTTTTATTGGCACTGCTAGGCCTCTAGCGCGGTGGATGTCTACGGGCGACGGAAACGATACACTATCTTCTCAATATACCTACGTGCGGAGTAACTGGTCCTGCCTCGCCGACTGACGGTCCACCCGGCACCACCGACACTACCGGACCGGTTCAACTGTGCTGCAAGCGTAGCTGTTACACCCG
Organism: Calycopis cecrops; assembly: GCA_001625245.1. Classification (NCBI taxonomy): domain Eukaryota; kingdom Metazoa; phylum Arthropoda; class Insecta; order Lepidoptera; family Lycaenidae; genus Calycopis; species Calycopis cecrops. The sequence continues at coordinate 12,589 of LUGF01027879.1, read as the reverse complement.
AAGCATCCGCCAAGAAAGAAGTTTTGACAATCCGGAAGGGCGACATCAAACAGGTGGTCTCCAAAGAGAAGTAAGAGCACAGATTAATAAACCTAGTAAGAGGTAGTGCCACGCTGCATGCTTGCATGCAGCCGAATTGGGCCGGCACGACCGGGGAGGTACCTCTCGCTTACACGAGACCGGCGTGAAGGGACAGCTGTGCTGTCGCGTTTCGTGCGGTGTGTAAGTAGCCGGTGGTCCACGGAGGTGGGAGGAGAAAGGGGGGCAGCGCATCTGTAGTCTATGCAGATGTCTATGGGCGTGGGTAGTCATGAAAATGGCTACAACTGCTCGTTTGCCCTCCTATACCATAAAAAAAAAAAAAAAACCTCGATGAAGGGACAGCCACTAGCCAGCCTGACGCGGCCTGCGGCTTGTGGGATGCCGGTAGGTGGCTTGTTGTTGAAGCAAAGTAAACATTATAAGCCTGTTAGCATGAGCAGCTTTAGGACCTTATTTTTTAGTTTACAAACCAAATATATTATGTACAGCCTGAGGGTAAATGTAGAACCAGAGGGTAAATAGATGACAATTTAGTTCGTGTGTGGGTACTCTCGCAAACCTCACAGCTTAGCCTTTGCGTCGTGTTTATTTCATCAAGAGTTACTGACCTGTCACCTGGCCGCACCATACAACACAGCGTGCACTGTCGTCTGTTACAGTCGTGTATGTTACGATCAGAGCAAATGTGGAGCATTAAAATAGATCTAAGGTACATACATAGTTTATTAACAACATCACTATTATTAAACAACTTACAAATTGCAACGTATGTCCTCTGAGCGCGCGGAAGGTTGTTATGTCAATGACTACGTAAAAACCAAACACTCATGTTCTCGTGAATCTAATAAATTACTTGTTATATATAAATCTACCATTTCAAGGAAGGAAATTATATTATCAATTTTGTATTTCCCAACCAAATACTTTTTTATAAATCTTAGAATGATGATCAAATCAAGTTATAGAAGATTTTAAATTATTTAGGTCTTGAACACCTTGACCTTGTTTCATTTTAGAACAAATTAGGTACTTTTGTTATTTCTAGTTATTTAGAGAAATAATGAAAACAATGGAGGCGCCATTTAATGTTATCCAGTTTTTACGTATATTTAACATTTACAACTAGATCTACTTACGAAAAATATTGTACGTGTGATGACAGAAGAAGAACGCAGCCCTAGTTTTTTTGATATTGAAGAGTAATTATATCGTCCTGTGCCATATCGCAATACAAGCTGAGCGTAGATACTATAGTAGCACAGTTGCTAGTAGAGTCGCATATATCAAGAAAAGGCCTTTATTTACGAGTCCTGTGTGGGGACCCACTTGGCTCTAATAGCCACGCAACTGGCCAAGATATCCAAATACACAGTCGAGCACGCCTGGTCGGGTCTTGACTGCGCACGTCGGTACAGTCAGCAAACCCGAGCTGTGTTTGTTGCTCGCGGAGTAACGGTGTACTAATTATACATTAACCAACTAACTATATAGAAATACTCCTTCTTGTTTAAACCTCATTTCTAGTCCAGTATAAAAACATAAGTTAATGAAGGGAATACAATTGTCCGAGTCTACAGTCCTGGTCTGGAGGTGGAGGTGAGAGGTGGGAGGTGCGCCTACGCCTCCGCCTCCATGATGAACTCCGCCATGAGCATCTCCATGGTGGGCGCGAGGCCGCTCTGCAGGCAAGTTACTTTGAAGCACTCGGCCACGCGCAGGATCCGCCAGCAATGGTCCTCCTCCGAGTCGTGCTGCTTCTCGCACGAGTGGATGATCTCCACCATCTTCTTCGACAGCATCTCGCCTGCAACAGTCAGGAACGTTACTTACGTCGCGTCATCAACAACAACACACAACAAAGTACAATATAAACATGTGACTCTCCTGGCTAATGTAGAGAACATTAGCGACTGCATTTCAGAGCCCCGTTACATTATTACTATTCCTACAGAATGTCAAATGCAGCGCTGTAAGGCAACCCTCACTTGGTGATTCGTCAGCCTCTGGTCTGTCGGCCTCCGCGCACCGACACGTTACAACCTGAATGCTGATATGAAGCTCGTTCATAGGCATCAGCTCCATTTGGATAACGTTGCTCTAGAAAAGGCAACATCGACATTACTATCAACATTTTTCCGAACGTAGGACTACTTTCATCAAACGCAATGATCAAGTGATCACATCACTTCGCAAGTCAGTAACAGCACTACCACTGACTTCAACTGTTTACGTAGAAGGTAGAAATACTCGCGTGAGATTGTTTAAGTCAGCGCTGACTTGTCTCGACTGCGGAGTCGGTTGCTGGCCCCGAGTAAATCTGCCTAATAGGTAAATACCAAAATCAACGTACTACAACGTAACAACAACCGGTAACGCCTGTAGAGTAACTAACGCATACTTGTTGGCGGTGGATTGCCCACCATCGCAGACCAGGCGCTGCGTGACTTCTGTAGCAGCAGGCTACTTGACTCACATATAATTTCATGTGTCCTGTTGCTATCAAATCCGGGGTACTCCACTTCTGGTCCACCCAGAACGGATTGGATAGTGCATAAAGACATTTTCCCTATGTAATTAAAAAAATGTAATTTCATAAAATAAACAATTATTTCCTATACAGAATGGTTTAGAAAAACATTTTTCACCCACATTAATAAAAGTGCTTTTTTTTTTTTCGCTGGGAAATGCGTTTACGCACTGCCATGGAACCTGGGTGGGATCCGATGAGTGTGTGGGGCTCGCGGCGGAGCCGAATACCCACTAAAACCCCGCGGGTGCCATCGGCCGCCTATATTGGAGTGCCCGGATCTGTCAGCGACAGGGAACCCCGACGACTGTTCAGTCCTTCCACCGAACCGAACTCCTTAAAGAGAGGCTTCCTTTCATTTACTGGGCCGGGCTAGGGGCCAGGTTCCCAGCCTGGCCCCTGGTTCTAGTTAGGGAGGCGGCATAAGTTGCGCATAGAGCCTTTGTCGCACTCCCGTTCGCCTTCGGCGAGGTAGGCTGTTTTCTGGCCTCTCCTTTCTAGCTCGCTCCGCGGTCTCCTTCTCGAGCATGACAGCCTCGCAAAAAGAGGCCATCACCTCTCATGACCTATCCTTTTCGAGGATTAATCTGATGACGCTCGAGAGTGAGAGGTCCGGCCCGCCCAGCGTTGACATGAGGTCCTGACGCTGTACGGCCCATTTAGGACAAACCTCTAGGGTATGCTGGGCCGTGTCTTCCTCCGCACCACACCCATGGCAGCGCGGCTCTTCCTCCTGACGTATGCGATACAGGTACTTACCGAAGCAACCATGCCCAGTAAGCACCCGTGTCATGCCAAAAGTGAGGGGTTTTCGCTTACGGAGCATCCACTTTTCCAAAACCGGGCACAGTGCGCTAGTCGTGCGTACGCCGTATGCCGAGTGCGCAAGGTCTTCACTCCACCTCTGCATTAGCACGTCTTCTCCTTCTTTGCGAATCCGCTTTAGTTGCTCCCGTGTCAAGCACTCGCCCCGTTCCTTAATCTCTGCAGTGATGAGGAAAGCTTTGGCGAGTACCTCCGCGACAAGCTCCCAAGGCGGATCGCCAGCAAGAGCCGTCGATGCCACCTAAGAGACCGTACGGTATCCCCTTATGGTCGTTATCGCTAGGACCCGCTGAGCTTTGTGCAGCTGGACCTTGTTAGCTACGCTAAGGGCATCCACCCAAACAGGAGCACCATATAAGGCCATACTTCTGCAGACCATGGTGTACAATTTTCTGCAGGCTGTACTGGGTCCTCCCACATTAGGAAGGAGTCGGCTTAGCGCTGCTGCAACCCTTAATATCTTAGGCCCAAGTTGTCGGAAATGTGGGCCAATAAATTATATTAAACCTCACCGTTGCACAGTGGGAACCGTTCATACAAGAGCGTATCAAAAATGGTTATAACGAAAGTCGGAATCTCCTAGCGATATTGATATTTTTATGTACTCAAATAGTCAAACTATGAGATTACATAGCATTTTTAGTGTTTTTTTAAATTTAAGTTACTTAACAAGTTATTTAAACACGACCGATCGATTACGCTTTGATTTCGTAACACAAATTAATGATAATTCAAACCTAGATCCTGCATTATTTTTCATAGCATTTATAATAGTATTATATATTTTTATAATCCTCAAACCCTTCTCTTTTTGAAACTGCGATTTGATTTTTAATTAATAATTTTAAAATACATATATTTCCTGTTATATCAGGGGCTCTTCATTTTGTCTTTATTTAATTTTCAATTAGAGTTTTCACTGTTGCCGCTGTCTGCCGCCGCGCAAATATTTCTAGTTTTAGATACCTTAGTTATCAAACAATAAAAGGCAAATAAAGAAAATTTGCGCAATTTTGCGCTTTTATTAGTTATATTGAAAAATGTCGCTCAAGGTAGACTTAATTTTTTGCATTTGAAATATACACAATTCTTATTTTTACTATGTGAGCTACATAATGATAGTAATATTTTTTATTTTGATAAGTACTACCTACTAATGTACTTACCTACTCATTTAAGCTTTAAAAAAATAAGATCTTATTTTATTATTTAATTATTTTGATATGTAACGAGCACCTTCTTAGGACTCAATGGACTATCATTGTAGGAGTAACTTTTCTTAATTTTTCTATATTTTTTTCCATTTTTGTAATAAATATACGCATATGTACTCTAGTTATTGGTTGTAACTTCTTTTAATTTAAAAAAAATAACCTTATTTTACATCTAAGTTGTTTTAAAGTTTGTTTAATTTCACTTTTCTATTTTGAAGATTTATTATAAACAAAATAAATCATATTAATGGTTGATATATCTTTTATTCCATTTCACATATATCCTTTATTATGTGAAAAAAGTTTCATAACAATTGATTGACAAACAAAAGAGTTATCGATTTTTGATATGGAGAACTCCGTTTGGCCCCACTGTGCGTTGGGTTGGGTAGCAGCTGTCCATATATACTGAGAGTGGCTCACCGTTGGGGAAGGACTTGATGAACTTGTCGGTGATGTCGTGGTGCATGGCTCGGTAGCAGCTGTCCATATATACTGAGAGTGGCTCACCGTCGGGGAAGGACTTGATGAACTTGTCGGTGTTCTCGTGATGCATGCGGTGCGAGTCGGTGAGCAGGTCGAAGTGCGTGCTCATGCACTTGATGGCGCAGCCGAGCTCGCGGTGCTCGAACTTGAAGTCCTCGCGCCAGAAGTGGAAGAACTCCTCCATCTTCTCCTCCGTCAGCTGGCTCTGTAACGGTGCGTGTTTAGTACCGGTGTAGTAAAGTTTCTGTTTGTGGGTATTCTTTGGAAGTATCGTGTAAATTATTTCTCTTACGAAACCTACACTATTCAGGAGTTTATTGTATACCTTATTGTGATTAACCGAAAGTTTGCAAAAAAAATAATATTATGTAGGAGAGTCCGTGATACTGTACAGCTAGCTTTTAGGTCATTACGAAGTTGTTGTTAATATGAAATAAAAATTTTGTGCAAAGCTATGACGTCTTTTTTAGAAATTAAATATGATTCTTTATAAATGATTTAAAATAAAAATAAGGCACAATGTTATAATTTTATTCGTAGCTGGAGGCGCTCGCTCCGGTGCACCGCTACTGTACAGAGTATCAGGCAATTCTTTGAATCACAAAATGCTAGTGAGTTGGTAACAGTCAGATTAAATTGGTGGTGTTATATCTTTCTGTTAGCTGCCGCCGCGTAATTTCGATCCCATGGCAAATAGAAAGTCATCCCATGGCATCCCATTGAAACATTTTTTTGGGATAAAAAATGATATCCTATGTGTTAATCCAAGTTACTCTCTATGTGTGTGTGTGTGTGTGTAAATTTCATGAAAATCGGTTCCGCAGTTTTTGCGTGAAGGAGTAACAAACAAATATACAAATGTTCCCATTTATCATATTAGTAGGGTTAGGAGTAAGTAGCAAAAAGAAATTGTGAACCAAGCAAAAACCAACCAATTTTTATATACAATTTAATAGTCTCTATGCTATATAGTGGTAGAATAATTTATCCTTCCTTAAATGAAAACGTAATAAAATGTAATTAAATCGAGATAGGACTTTGGACTTATTAGGTAGTTCGTATTCCTCGTATCACGTATGTTTTAGAACAATACAGAAGAAAACTCGGACTGACACACCTTGACGATCGAGTGTTATTTGAAGATATTTTTATGAGGAGAATAAATAATGTGGAGGACGTGGCAAGACAAACATGTAAGGATCGTGTGTGTGTGTGTGTGTCACTCGGTCCTCACAGCTTGCACACTACGAAACTGTCGTGAAGATGTGCGGGTGTGTTAATAAATACGACACTCACTTCTTCTCTACAACGCTCCAGAGCTTCACCGAAGCCGAGGGTGACGTCCTTCATGATGATGGACTGCTCGGCCCCCACAGCAGCGCACGCGGCGAGCAGACACACCACCAAGTACTTCATGCTCCCCTGGTACCGCGCGCCCATGGTCGCTCTGTGCCCCTGGAGGCTGCGCTACGTCTTTATATATCTCGTCGTAATTGATAGCTGCTGCTAATGTGTGGTATTTGCTGAGCACACAGGGGGCGGCGCCGCCGGTCGTCTGTGTGACACTTCCGGAAAGACCGCCAATT
>LUGF01027852.1:74851-85549 GCA_001625245.1 Calycopis cecrops | reverse complement strand
GTGACTAGAAAGTTTTCTATAAATATAAACCAGTTGATGGAGGTTACGATATTAATCTCCGACCTCTGGCAAACCGTGTCATTTGATTCACGTAATCTACATTCTAGTGACGTCAGACCGATTTCTGCTTTATTAGGAATGCGTTGCCGTCACAAGGCAAGTTTTATAATTCCTAGAAAGGAAAACTAAATTCATATTCTTAAATTACCTGGTAGGATGACGCTTTAACAGCCATTCTCCAAGTTACTTAATTTAAAAATATTAAACGAGTGTTCTTTCTAAGTGAGAGTGCTTCATCGTTTAGCGGTTTATTATGATAGAAATTAAAATGGATAAATAGCTAAATCGAGGATATATTCAGTCCAATGTTTATACATACTGGTCAATAAATTGTCTATTGCCAATAAAACTGCCCTTTATATATGGACAGCGACCGCGCGTATTCCCTGTCACGCCAACTAGTGGCCGACCTGTGCTCTTTTCAGGGTAATGTTAATTTAGACAAGACGGAGCCCTGGGGGAGTTCAGCTCAAATAGGGAGTGATGACTCAATAATGAAATTTTTTGACATAGTTCTCCAATGTTTTATAAATAATTTTTTAAGTTAAATATACCAAATTTGTTATACGGCTAAAAGTGATGATTAAAATGTAAACTCTTGTATGTAAAATGGACACAAAGTCCGTAAGGTTATAAATAAATAAATAAATAAATACAGAAAGGTAAAAACTAAAAACAGTAACATAATATACAATAAGAAAAGATATAGATGAGATATTAAAATAATAATAATATTAATTATTATACACTACTTGTGTCATAGTTTCCGCCGTGTGATATATCCCGACCTATAACATACATTTTCTCTAGAGTATGATATAAGTAGCTACCTAGATAAAATTTGACCCAAAGTCATTCGTAATTTTCGCGTAAAATAATGACAAAAATAAGTTCATACAAACTTTAGCAAATTGAATATTAGTAAAGCCTCTGTACCGTCGGGATTATAAAAATAAGAAATTAAATCGAGATCAATCCGGTAAATGTTTTATTACACAGTATGAAGACTTATTAAATTATCTTTTCGATATCGACGTCAATTTATCGTTACTGTATTTGACAGAAGAAATAGTGATGAGTGAAAAAGTGAAACAATCTGTACAGGTGCTAAAGTGCATAGATAATATTATCGTTCGAACTTTGAAGTAGAGGCGATTCCGCAGTGTCTTAGCGGTCATATGATTTATAGGTAATCTTAATCCATATCTACTAATCCATAATATCAGCCAATGAAATCTAACTACTTCTGACGTCATAACAGCACATTAAGAGTTAAGGGTTAAATCCGTTTACTAATATAATTTCAATCATTGCCCATACTCTTTTGCGACATATTAGCAATGGCCGTAATTATTCACTTCAAATACTATTAACACATTTTCCCTCAAATTCATCAAATGCAATATAATACCATATATATAATACTCAATTTAAACACAAATAAGTACATAATAAACATTATCTGAGTTACAAATCAATTCTCTCTGTTTATGTCACAGAGCTGGTTGTATCTACACTGTAATTTGTAAGCTGCCCTGTGATCTGTGTCCTGTCAGGAGCGCTGTGTCGTGTCCAGTCACTAGACATGAACCGACACTAACGCGACAGGCGCTGGTCTGTGCATGTGACAGCGCACCTGATACTAACCACATGCTCCACATGATGTGTCGGCTATAAATAGTGGGCTAAGAATACTGCCGATGAGAATAATGTACGGTCATGTGTTTGTGTCACGTGACACACACACACACAAATAACCGGTGTCACCGTCAGCTGATCACAGGACCCGGTCATGTGGTGAAATAATAAACGCCTACGCAACGGTTTACCGATTGCTATAAATTTTCTGTGCTTCTATTCGACCTGAGGATGAGTCGTAAAGTATATATAAATACTTTTATCCCGATATTTTGACGCAAACGAAACTTACTCGGGTGAATCCGCGGGGCGCAGTTGTTTCACAACTAAAGGATCACTTATGATAGCAGAAAGTATTCATTAGCAATGAATATTAACTTGACTTTATGTAACCTAACATTTCAGGCTTGGCCCACCACGCTTTCCCACCGCTGCTACTCCTGCGTCGCGATGTCAACAGCGGCAACCACAACGACCCTTTGAAATGATCTCAGGGACTTCGAGGGAAAAGCTAAAATCTTTTTTGGGACCCGTAACGAATTTAATCAGAAGAAATAAAAGGAGAAGTAGGAAGAGAATCGAATTTCCCTCATCATACAAACTATTAACCTCGAAAAACTATTTCGCAACATCCCGCAGTTGCAAGCACCTTCGTCCTAAATAGGACCCCTATGCAAGATTTGAAACTCTTGTAGTTTCTGAGAGTTTGTGATGACTGAATATGTGAATGATTGCGTGCCTTTCGCTTGACAGCTGTGCTGTCGCGTCTCGTGCGGTGTGTGAGTTTGCCGTAGCCCGTGGGGTAGCGAAGCGGAGAAGAGGACAAAACATCTGCAAAGAATTATCTATTATAAACATTATCGTATCGGGATGCATCTCTTCCTTCTGCGGGAGAGAGGAGTCGTTCTCCCTTTCGACTTCGACCTATAATATTATATTGGGTGAAACAGCGACATACAGCTTCATACGCCATTTTGGTTCACAAATCAAGGTACTTAAACGGCAAGAGAAAGTAGAAGTGGGCTGATGACGTAGGCACTACGCACGGGGAAACTATGTACACCATCAACCGTGTATTTTATATATTCAAACCGGTTCTAACCAGATTTTCCCAAATTAAATACGAAACTTGTGATTGGGGAACACCATGCATCTCGATCAAGTTTTATCATATCGGCCACGACGACCACTCAGCTGACGATTGCGCAAGGCATGCGTTATACCTAAAGATATGTTTGAACAAAGAAGTGCCGCCTGGATTCTCTCATTCTCGATCACGATCGGAAAGAGTGAGGCCCAAGGATGATGATGAGCACATGACGCAGACGGTCTACGTCATGTGCTCGCTAACACCGGCAAAAGCGTGTGACACCGTCGATTTCCCCACTCAGAACTGTTATTAAAAATTTGATAATCCCCCATTTGATCTTCTTTTTTTAGTATAAGGGGCGATCAGTCAGTCAACGATCAGTCGGAGTCATTTTCACGGCTACCGACGCCCATAGACATGCGCATAGAGGCTATACAGATGCGTTGCTCTCAAACCTCCTCCCTCCTGTATAGGCCACCGGCTACTAACACACCGCGCTAAACGCACAGCTATCACCTAATTTAGCCTAATTTGACTACATGCATGCATGCAGTGTGCCACTGCCTCTTACCATGATGATGGTAAGAGATGATCAGATTCGGGATCTTACGATCTGTTGAACATGCCGACTAACAGATTTCTATAAGTGCGCGTAGTCATTCGTTAAAACCCACTATACTATAAAAATGCTTACCACGAACGAACTTTTAAGTACCCACACCATTGCCAGTTACAATAGAAACGACTTATGTTGATGCTGCTCATAGAGGAAAGTTCTACTACTCGTAATGATCTTTTTTATGTTGATAATAAATATAAAAAAAATCTATTTTTAATAGCAAATGTATCGTCGGAAGCTTTTTGTACACACGACCAATGTTGATGTTGTGCAGTCACACAGAAACGATCAGTACCTCGATGCCATCGCCCAGTCAGCCCTCGGACCCTCACACACGCAGAAGCAGTAACTTCATGCGGAGATGTGCGCGAGTTCTACCACCCCGGTCGTGCCGCTCTGTATCAGCTGCAATGGTTGGTCAGGATTTAAAGCTGATGATGTTGTTTCCTATCCTATCCTATTAATATTATAAATGCGAAAGTTTGTATGTTTGTCAGTTTGTTTGATACTCCTTCACGCAAAAACTGCTAAACCGATTTTCATGAATTTTGGGACACACATAGAGGGTAACTTGAATTACTCGAAAAATGTTCTTATGGTATGCCATGGGATGATTTTCTATTTTCCAGGGGATCGAAAATGCGGGTAAGACCGCGGGGCGCCGCTAGTTAGTTTGTACATAATTTGTAAAAAATAGCAAACATGTGTATGTTTGTAAATTTTTCACTTGCTTATAAAAGATGCGTGTGGTATATATAAATATAAATAAAGCCGGTGGCCCATGGAGGGAGGAGCAGGGAGGAGGGCAACGCATCTGTATAACCTCAATACAGATGTCCATGGAGGTCAGTGGTCATGAAAATGGCTCGGACTACTTGTTTGTCTCCTTATACTAAAAGAAAATATTTTATGCGAATTTCCCGGAGCGCCGATAGTTATAAATGTCCTGTACATTCGCACTAACACGGCAAGCACTTTATTGTGATTGTTATGGTGTTATCAGTGCTGATAAGACGTCTTATGTAAGTGTAGTGACGTCACGGAAGTACACTGGCCGCAGTCAGCGTGACGTAGCCGATGTAACGGGAAATGCAACCACATCGTGACATTTTACTTTCTTATTTTTATAGTATACTAGCTTTTCCCCGCGGCTTCGCTCGCGTTGAAACCGTTCAATAAAATATATCAATGAACATTACAATTTAAATTTAATTGCAATAGAATTCCAATATATATACTTACAATATTTTTTTGACCCTTCTAAAAAATATTAATAAAAATCCTATGTCATTTCTAATACCTCTAGTAATATGGATACAAAGTTTCATGATGATCGGTTCGTGTATGATGTAGTTTTGGCGTGAAATCGTAACAAACAAACTCACATTCAACAATTATAATATTAGTAGAAAGCAGTCGAAGCCATTTTCGTATCCACCGACACCCACAGACCACGCAGCCCCGTCTGCATGGAGGTTGTACAGATGCATCGCCCTCCCTCGTCCTCCCCCTTGTATGGACCACCGGCTACTGCACGCTGATGAATACACCGAGTTATAACTATACCTGCGCTTGCCGCTTGCACAACTACTATTGGATGTGATCACAGTTTAACAGCCGGAGTAAAATCAATGGGCATAAACTGTTTAATGAAGAGATAACTTCTCACTGGGGGTAAATCACTTCGTTACGTAACGCGTTACGGCGTTCTGTCCTCCAGACTGAGAGAGTGAGCACTAAAATATTTTATCACGTCACACTAATATTAAAAATGTGAAAGTCTCTTTGTTTGGATGTTTGGACGCTTGGATGTTTGACCGTCAATCACGCCGAAACTACTGAATGGATTTTGATATACAGATAGGGTATTAGCTGACATAGATTATAGTATACTTTTTATCCCCTGGTATAAAGCAGGAATCATAGGAAAATCAAAACTGTACATTGAATTTTTTTTAAAGTATACTTGGGGCGTGATCTACAATCAATATCGAAGCCAAAAATATAGTTTATATAATGTTTGTCTGTTTGTACGTCCGGGCAAAACTAAAAAAATACTGCATGGATTTATTTAAAATTTTGCATGAATATTACTAACAGGTCGGGTCAACATATAAGGCTACTTAATATATCAATAATATAATCATTCTAATTGTACGTATAATTATATATTAGTGTTTGTATACATGCCATACGTGGCCAGTGGGATTATGTGTATGTATATGTAATTATGTGCAAGTTTATGTGTATCTATCTATCTATCTATATGTACCTATCTATAATATGTTTATATTTTTATTTATATTTTATTTTATTTTTTTTCCTTTATTTTCCATACTTTCAAAATTTCAATATCTTATGCTGAATTTGATACATTATTTTACGTGTGGTTTGCTTCATTTAATTAAGATAAAATTAGTTTAGGTATACTAGATGCTCGACAGCCGTGACGCATCCAATTAAAGGGTTTGGTTGAAAACCGGTGTCAGGTGTCATGTTAATCATGATTACCTGACTTCATACCGAACCAAACCAATTTGATGCACTCAAGAGGCACTCTATTAAAAGCATTATTTTGATATTTTTTAATTAATTTTTTGTGTGTAATATATTAGTTTTGTAATGTATATTAATATGTCTCTTGTATATGTGTTTATCAAATAAACGTTTTTCTTTCTTTCTTTCTTTCTTCTTTCTTTCTTTCTTCTAATATCACGCGGAAGAATTGAGAACCTCAATTTTTAAAGTCCAAAATCCGCACAGGCGAAGCTGCGGGCGGAAGGAAGTCAATAAATAAGCTTTCCTTAAATTATCATATTTAAGTAAAAACCTAAGCTTTAACCCAACCTAAGTAATAACGATAGAAATCTAGTTGTCTTGCATCATTCTTGCATAGTCGATTCGTTACTTTAATGTCGCGCACCCTAACCATACATACACGTGTAAAACTAAAAGAATTACAATGTAGAAAATTACATATTACTAGTAATAATAATATACATTACGAGCTAAAGACTACAAGTTACAGCGCTATTTGACCTGACAGTGTAGACTCTAGAAGTCTAGAGTATTCTTTCCCAAAGTGAGCGATAACGCCCTCTTGTGGGCGCTAGACGGGGGAGGTCTGGGGTCTAGAAAACGGCTATGTCGTATAGGCTTTTAAGGCGAAAAAAAAGTGGGGCGCTACAAAATAACTGATTTTCAAACTGGGGGTTAGACGAAATTCAGTACAAAATAGAGTTTGGGAACCTCTGGTCTAGATGCACGTGTGACGTAGCACTTTATCGGTAAAGTCAAAAGGTATAGTAATGCCGATGGGACATCCTGTCAAAACCGCAATGTCGCGTCAATATAAATTATGGCGGCAGCCTCAACACGACCACCATGTCACAAGACCACATAGCAACCTTATCAGTTACGAAACGTAACCTAGGTACAGATAGACGTAACCAATTGTAGCCGTCCCTGGTGACCTGCCCTCGGCGGCCTCCGACCCTTATCTTATCAGTGAACGTAATCAGCGTGTGATAACGGCGAGCTCACGTGGTGTCCGCTGCAGACGCGGAGGGTGTACGGAAAACAAAGAATATGGCATACGGAAATCTGTAAGACGTCATGGAACCGAACTAAGCCGGTACGACTGGGCAAGTCATCCGCCCTTGGGCGGCGATATTCGCCAAAAGTATGCTATATGCTATCCACCTTATACTATACTAGCAGTGCCCCACGGTTTCAACCACGAAATCCATATAAACTTCAACACCCTATTTCACCCCCTTAGGGGTTGAACTAGCGGATGCCTACGTCGTAACATCTACCTGGATGCCAAATTTCAGCTTGATCCGTCCAGTGGTTTGGGCTGTGCGTTGATAGATGGCTATGTCACGTTTGAGTTTTATATATATAGATAAAGAGCCTAACGATATGTTTCTATTGGTAACCGGCCAGGCAAGAAGCAACCTTAGAAGAGCGCTCTCCGAAAATGTCTTAGAATACCACCAATACTTCTGGTCGGGTTACTTACCGTTGACGAAATCCACGTGTTGGTGAAATATGTATATTAAATTACTCTCTGTCTGTTTTGCTAGTTAAATGTCTCTTGTGGTAGTTTATGGAGCTGAGTATTGTACATGTGAGAACAATTGCTGGTGTTTCCGGGGAGGATATCTACGTATCTATATACTATGATAAGTGGATCACGCTGTATCTCAGAATATCATATGACGCACGCACATACTTAATACGTAGATATATAATATAATGAGAGATATTCTCGTGTGTGGACACTCATGTCTGCACAGGTCTAATATCAGTGAAAACTTTTTCCTCTCCACTTGAACTCTCGGATTATTTTACGACCGCACCGCAAATATCTAACCGATAAAATGAGCACTTCCTTGTAGCTGCCGACGCGCGGGTCTCGCCGAGCCCGCAGGTAAACCCCGGACACGTCACTAGGCTGGCGCCTGCAGTTTCAAACGTTTGTCTTAATCCGGAGGTTTGAGATTATCTTCTTATAATGATCAGAATAAGAATAAGAATAAGAATTTATTTATTTGGGCTAGTTACACATTTCACAAAAAAAAACATAATATATCCTAAACAAAATAACAATAAATAAAAAAGGAAAAAAAAACTAAAGTATACTTGAATAATAATAATATCAATATCATATACACTACACAAACTTATAAACAAAACAAAAGTAATAGTGAATCGGAAAATGCAAAACAGTGTAACCAGTACCCAAAATGGTAACCACTCAGTATGATGGTTGTGGTATCATGAAAATGATACCGGAACCCGGATTTTGTGATCCCATGATGATGATTATCTCTTGAAAACTAATGGCTTCTTAATAGTTTATATTGGTAACAACGATAAATGAGTAGCGACACCTTTTGTTAAACTTTTACAAAATAAAGTTTATTATATTCCATCCTAAATTACTTTCGTAACAAGTATCCTGCCGCTAATATATGTGGGTTACTCCACCACGGCAGTTGAAGACTCTTGTAGTTGTTTTAGTCGGTTGTTAATAATTGTGTTTCATGTGGCCCATTGCAGGAGAAGGAGAAAGGAGGTCACGACGTCGGCACAACATCATTCAAATGTCTACCGGCTCCGGTAGTCTTGAAGAGACTCAATGGCCGCTTTATATTATAAAAATAGGGACAATACAGACTTCACTGCCTCGTAACTTTTGTTCTCAATGATGTATATGACGACCGGGCGGGCGCAGTCGTACGGGGCTCGGATAAGTGGAACATGTTGCGCCAGGGGTCGCGTGTTCGAATCCCGCCATGGTACATGGATGTTTTGCCTTGATCTATGAATTATATGTATTTCTACAATAAAAATCTTAAATTTATAAAACATGTTAAATATATTTCCGTTATCTAGTACCCGTGACACAAGTCCTTAAGGCACGGGGCTAGGCTGACGCGGTGTGTAAAGTCCACAGATATTTATTTATTTATATGATAATGTATATGAGGATACTCTTCTTCTGAACACGACTGAACTTGTTACCACACGAGCCCCCGCTCTCGGGGAATTCACCTCCGGTCCGTATGGCGCCAGCGTCACGTACGCGGCTCAGTTATCTGTCCAACAACCTGGGCGTCACCGCAGTCAGACCGAGTATCTCTCGGAAATGTTTGCGGATAAATATGTAAATGAGAATCCTGCAACTGTTCTGTGAAGTTTTAGTGATCTAGTTGGTTACTAGGTATTCCGTGGGATGACGTGGTCACAACTGGAGTTATTTTTGAATTGGTAACCACTGGCATAGCGTGCTCTGGCGGGGCTCCGTATAAATATTTGTTTGGGGGCCCTTATGAAGATAGAATATACTTCTCACAAAATAAATATTTTTATTAATTTTCGCTTACGCATGTTGTGGGCGTTATATGGGATAATTGATAAGGCAGAAGGGGTGGCTACGCCCCTGTTGGTGACGTCATTTACAATGATGAGATATGTGAGGACATAAAATATAGATGAAGTCTAGCTGCTAGGTCGCGTGTATGAGTAATTACAGATACATGTGTGTGTAGTTTGAGTGCGTTAAACTCACCTTGAGCTATATGAAACTGTATCTGGTGTCTATCTGTAGGTACATATAACATTTCCTACATATAACAATGTAAATATTAAAGACGCTGTCACCCTGAGCCGTCTCGTTAACCGTCTATTTATGTCTGTCAAGACCCTATTAACTGGGGCACGTAGAAGTATCCATGAAATTCATATCACAGACTGAGGCCTGAAATGCCAGAAAGTATAGAAAAACATCGTACTTGTGCAATGCAATAAAAATCATACAGCCTTTTATGCTCATAATTTTATGACCGCTCGTTAATTTAACGTAATTTATGTGAAATTTCAATCAATCTAATTATTTACTAACCAGCTAGAATAAGATTACTAACAATTAATATTTAAATATTATCACAATCTGATTACAGGCTGACTCTGTGCACATGCGGTAAGATATCTTTATTTTTTTTTTATGATGTAGGAGGGCAAACGAGCAGCCGGAGCCTTTTTATGATTACCGACGTCCACAAACATCCGCATAGAGGTTATACAGATGCACTGCCCTCCTTTCTCCTCCCACCTCCATGGACCACCGGCTACTTACACACTGCACGAAACGCGACAGCACAGCTGTCACTTTACGCCAGTCTCGTGTAAGCGAGAGATACCTCCCCGGTCGTGCCGGCCCAATTCGACTGCATGCAAGCATGCAGTGTGGCACTACCTCTTACCAATCTATCTGTATCTGAGCGCATATCTTGGACAGATATCGCTCTCTATACTAAACTCAAGGAGCACCACACACTACTCAGATATTTTACCGTCAAGTCTCTGTTGGAGACATATATGGAAGGATGGTTATGGATGGACGCATATAAAGTCTTATCGTATATGCTGAGTGCGTGACAGCCTTAATTCTTGTTGACCTAAAATCATGAATTTTGGAAAAAAATAAGAACTTACAGGAAACACAAGTAGAGGAATAAATCCGAAAATTTATAGAATAAAATTATATTACTGAAAAGAACCGGAACAAATTCATATTTGTAGCAAATTTCATGCAAAATGAGAATGAGAATGAAAAAATATTAATGTAAAGAATTTTGTAAATTTATATTTTTCATTCTCGTAGTTCATACCTCTCGTTGGCACGTACACCTCAGTTATTGCTTTCCAAATCAAATTGCTATCTCCTATTGAATCGTTATTTTCGGCCAATATAATAGATACCATTGTGCATTGTAGTGTA